>JBAMJV010007443.1:137500-157991 GCA_037951105.1 Echinarachnius parma
GGATGACGGAACAAAGTAACCATTTGTCAGGGATAGTTACTCGTCCGGACGATTGAATAAAGAGCTGAAAAGACTTGTGTCTATTCATATGCAAGAACCTCTTTTCATATGCATTTCTGGCTAATCCTCCACCATCTGGCGGGGATTAATTTGCCAACACAATGGCATTCGCCGCTCTTCGCCGATCATATTAACAGAATTGATTCGCCTTCCCTTACATATATTTCAAATAATGAGTAAATAATAACATTGGATTCATTCTGAACAATCAAATAACATGATTATTAATGCTTTTTGCAGTCAATGATAACCACTCATGAATATTCATGAATAATAACCAACGTTCATCCAACGTTGAACCAACGTTGATCCAACGATGGCATACATCCTGCTTTCAGCAGCTAATTTTAAATCCTTTTATTATGCAAGGGGGTTTTGACCACCTGTGCTACGAGTAAAAAAATTACCTTTTCTAACATAACAGCTACATGTAGTGAACAACAGATGTGAAATGTTGGATTCTCGTTGGAATAACGAACGTTTCACTGTGGGTTACCGATGTCGATCCAACGTTGCTCTAACGAGATTGTCCAACCTCCATTTCACTTTGAGTTACCGATGTTGATCCATCGCATGGTGTTGTAATATAATACAAGTAGGCGAAATGCCATGTGTAACTCTGGCATAACAATAATAAATACTGGTAAATTACAAACTTGAGTGTCAGGGTAGACTACCCGACACCCAGAAGATGGAACCAGGGGATTATTCTGCCCCTTTCGTACGGTTGTCATCCCCTATTGTAAGACCGACATTTACCTTATGCAAAATGGTTTAACGTGCTAGTGCCAGGGTGGACTACCCAACGCCTAGATGATACCAAGGGATTATTCTGCCCTAAATGGTATTCATCTCTATCACAAATCTAATCTATCCGGTGGTCTGAGAGTAGACGTCGAAGTGGGTAGCGCCTGTCACGTTCTTGCGAGGGCGGCTTCACCTCACTCCAGCACGCTTCTGGGACCTCCGTTTCCTCGTTTACTGGAACATGGATGTTACCTTCAGGTGCGCGACGCTTCTTTAGATGATGTCTGTTCCGGCGATACCGCCCACCTTTCTCACTCTGGATGTGGTACGAGCGGGGCGTTGAATCTTGAGTTGTCACTACGCCAGGTTTCCATTCTTTTCCCACTTGGTAGTACACACGTTCTCCAGACTTCAACACCGGCAGCGACTTGGCACCCTGGTCATAGTATCGCTTCTGCCTCTTCTGGAGCTCTTTCTTCCTACTAGCTATGCACCGTTGATAACGAACAGTACAGTTCTCAATAAAGCGTTTTCTGGATGGTATATCCGGTCACACATCAACCGTGAAGCTCGCCTCCCAAAATGGATTCAAATTAGCATTTCTACAACACAGGTCATGGCGAATCGAATCAGACATACAGTCACTTTCACTTCAGACACCATGTTGTAATATAATACAAGTAGGCACACGAGTATAGTTGAAAGCTTACTTTATTAACTGCTTGTAGATCGATGGCCCAACTCATACATGGTCTCTTGACACCCGATATCGATCCTATATGGTAATTCACCGGGGATGGCGCACTTCTATTTATGATTGTAATTCTACTTGAGTCCACTCATTACTGTTGGTCTAACGAGATTGTCCAACGTCTTTTTCACTGCGAATTACCGATGTTGATCCAACGTTGGTCCAACAAGATTGTCCAACGTCTTTTTCACTGCGAGGTACCGATGTTGATCCAACGTTGGTCCAACAAGATTGTCCAACGTCTTTTTCACTGCGAGTTACCGATGTTGGTCCAGCGTTGCTCCAACGAGATTGTCCAACGTCAATTTCACTGCGAGTTACCGATGTTGGTCCACCGTTGGTCCAACGAGATTGTCCAACGTCCATTTCACTGCGAGTTACCGATGTTGGTCCAACGTTGGTCCAACGAGATTGTCCAACGTCTTCTTCACTGCGAGTTACCTATGTTGGTCCAACGTTGGTCCAACGAGATTGTCCAACGTCTTTTTCACTGCGAGTTACCGATGTTGATCCAACATTGGTCCAACAAGATTGTCCAACGTCCATTTCACTGCGAGTTACTGATGTTGGTCCAACGTTGGTCCAACGAGATTGTCCAACGTCTTTTTCACTGCGAGTTACCGATGTTGATCCAACGTTGGTCCAACGAGATTGTCCAACGACTATTTCACTGCAAGTTACCGATGTTGGTGCAACGTTGGTCCAACGAGATTGTCCAACGTCCATTTCAGTGCGAGTTACCGATGTTGGTCCAACGAGATTGTCCGACGTCTTTTTCACTGCGAGTTACCGATGTTGGTCCAACGTTGGTCCAACAAGATTGTCCAACATCCATTTCACTGCGAGTTACCGATGTTGGTCCAACGAGATTGTCCAACGTCTTTTTCACTGCGAGTTACCGATGTTGGTCCAACGTTGGTCCAACGAGATTGTCCAACGTCTTTTTCACTGCGAGTTACCGATGTTGATCCAACATTGGTCCAACAAGATTGTCCAACGTCCATTTCACTGCGAGTTACCGATGTTGGTCCAATGTTGGTCCAACAAGATTGTCCAACATCTTTTTCACTGCGAGTTACCGATGTTGGTCCAACGTTGGTCCAACGAGATTGTCCAATGTCTTTTTCACTGCGAGTTACCGATGTTGATCCAACGTTAGTCCAACAAAATTGTCCAACGTCTATTTCACTGCGAGTTAACGATGTTGATCCAACGTTGGTCCAACGAGATTGTCCAACGTACATTTCACTGCGAGTTACCGATGTTGGTCCAACGTTGGTCCAACGAGATTGTCCAACTTCTTTTTCACTGCGAGTTACCGATGTTGGTCCAACGTTGATCCAACGAGATTGTCCAACGTCCAACGAGTTCCAACGAGTTTGCAAGTTTCCGACGTTGGTCCAACGTTGGCTTGCTACCTGGGATACTATATGCAATTTATGAAAGCTCACGTAAATTGGCGCTTGCGTACAAAAAATGAATGTAAATTGTCGTTGAGAAGAGACTAATTCTCGGTATATTTAATCGTGAACGAACAAGTCCTACCTATACTGTTATACCAATTATAGGCGTACCCAGGCATGGGGGCAGGGGGATGGACACCCCCTACCCCCCCCCCCCCCCCTTACATAATTCTCAAGAAATGTCTTGGTCTCGGCCTCGAAATGTGTGACCGGTCCTGGTCTCGGCCTCGGCTGCGATCATTTTCTACGGACACCCCCTACCCACACTCCCCCCGGACACTCCCCCGCTGACTTCAATTTGTCTGACGAAATACCCCCCCCCCTACACCCACCGATTGAAAAAAATCATGGGTACGCCACTGCCTACAAGTAGCTAGTTCCGATGCCAAATACTTTTTGGTGTGATTAATTGTTTCATTGACTGATTAATTGATTGATTGATTGTTAAATTAAATGATTGATTTATAGATTGACTCGATTCAATCACCATAATTTAACACTATTAATCAAATCATTGTTTTATTACTTATTGATCACTCACTCACTCACTCACTCACTCACTCACTCACTCACTTTCACATGCAACCCCACTAACGCCCACGCGCAGACGTCCAGCACGGGAACTTCATATGCGAACCGAAGGTCCGCTGCGTGTAGCATGCAGTTCAGCTGGAAATCAACATTTGCCAAAATCCACGCACGACACGTCTTTAGAAATACTCTAATAACAAGACAAATAATGCAAGTGGTATGGTTGTACATTACCTAAATGACAGAACTGCATATTTTCGTCTCAGATTACTCTGAATTATGCACGTATATATTATAAACATAATGATTGAAATGATTTGATAAGGCGGTTTCGGCATTTTCGTCGACATTTTTAAATCTTTGTGCGTGTATGTCTAGTCTTAGTAACAAGCGCTTGCAATTTTAAAAATCTTGATTAAACACTCACGTCACGTTTTGGTAGACGTGACGATTCGAGTTTTACTGGCATGGAAAACGACAAATTGTTGGGTCACTTTACCCTACACTTCGTAGATTTGGGTGACCTGTTTCACAAAAGGTACAGAACCGTTCACGTGACGTGACTGTTCGTACCAAGCCGAACTGGCTATATTACCATTTATATCCCTTATCGAAAGATTGTTGCATTAGGAGTGTACACAACAAGAAAAAGAATAGTTTTGACTAGAAAAGACCTTTGGCGGTGAATAGTTCATTTTGTATTGCTGACGTCACGCATAGTTCACCTTTTCCCGGGGAAAAAGGGAACTATGCTTTTTTTTGCCCCCCCCCCCCCCCCCCCAAACAAAATAAATAAAAACAAAACAAACAAAGCAAGATCATATTGATTTTTTGCCCGCTCAGGTAGAGATGCGTGTTATTAAAACTGTCTTGTTTTAGCTTGCGATAGATGCTCGACCAGCTTTTCCAAAGAGTATTTTAAAAAGAAATACAGAATATTTTTACCCGTGAATATCAATAAGTTCCAAAGAATATTCTAGAGATGCATTTCATGTATAACATGGTGGTATTCGAATTTAAAAATCCGAAAATGGGGCACAATTTGCATCGTTGATCTTCAGTGGCCGCGACAGTAATTCTCTGTAAATTGCAGCGGTGCATTTGCATTTGGGCGCGCAATAGTTATTAATGCGCGTAATCATGAATGGAAAGGTAGCGCAATACGCGCTCTGCGCTAGGACTATTACGCAAAGGGGGTCAGTGTCACAAACAGAACATAGTAAGTGATGGTGCCATGATCAATGGTTTGTTTTCCTTTTATATTATACTTTAATTTGATTTAAATCATTTATTACAGAAGTGTCCAAGGAACGATACAGGTGGAAGGTATATAAAACAAATATACAATGACTCATTCTCGGAACAAGCTAAAACTATTCGCACTCAGGAATATCAATAGAACTATTCTCCCGAGGGCCATAGATCCTCGAGTGTCATTGTATATTTGTATAAGATAACTTCTCCCATCAAAATCCAACCTCATATAGTACTTTTGTACACTACTCTTTTGTCAGGGGCAACGAACTTTTTGGACCTGCCAAGGAGGGTATAGTAAATTGCTGATACGCATGTGATCTCATAGGGCACGTTGTTAACAACCTCTAAATTAGGAATCAGCGAACGTTTACAACCGAGTTGTTTCATTCCCATGACAACCCAGAACGCAGCGGCAGCCAATGCGAACGATTGTGGGCGCGCAAGTATGCGTGCGCGCATTAGTGCGTATAAAGATAGCGCGCTGGTGCGCAAAGTTTACGCGCGGCTACGCTTAATAAAAAATGGTATAATCGTCTTAGCCTTTTAATCATAGAAGTAGCAGGGGCCCAGATAACAATGCTACGTTGGCCCATCGTTGGCCCAATGTAGGCGGTCATGTTGGGCCAACGTCAAAACGTGACGTTTTGCCCACGTCATTCTTGCCGCTGGGCCCTCGTCGGCCCAACCCCCATAAGCCAACGTCAATTGCCAATGTTGCGCCAACGTTTGCCCAACCTTTTATTTTGCTATTTCTGACGTCAAGCCAACATTGAGCCGACTAAACCCCAACGTTCATACGACTATATAAGTCAATGTTGGCCCAACGTTGGCTTGCCTACCGTCGTAATGTGGTTGTCTATCAAACGTTAGTACGACGTCAACTAGCCAACCAATATCCAACGTAGTAGGCGAAACGTTGGCCCAACGTTTGCTTTTCGACCATATAAATATGATTGTTCGTCTAACTATCAGCCAACGTTGTTTCAACGTACATTTGCCGACCAGTTTGCCAACAGTCAACGTCGGCTTAAAGGGACAGGTCCACTTTTACAAAACGTCTGAACAGTTTTCAGTTGACGGATGGGGATCAATGTAACACGCAAAAAAAAAATCAGAGCGAACAGCCCTCTAATTTGGATTCTACGAATGAAAAACGAATGCGTCCCTCCATTTAAAGTATATATCGGTCAATAAAGGAGTTCAACTGATTTAGCATAATATTACAACAAGTACTAATTCTCGTAAAGGTATTGTGAAGCCGACATTTGTTAACGTATGTCACGGAAAAAGATCTCAAAAAGAAAGAATATATAATTACATGTAGTCAGTTTAAGCGATATTTGGGTATTTTGCTTGGTAAACGCTCACACATTAGTACTTATGCGCGGGTCACGTAGGGGTCATGCATACCGATCTGGCACTCCGTGAAATCTATGTACGAACTTACTCACCGGCCGAAAATACGTATGTACCTAATTAACCGACGTCCCTCAGTTTATTCAATTTTAGGTCTATAACTCCACGAAAAAGAGATTTTAAGCCCTAATTTTTTCAGGCATGCTATTAAATGACATTTCCTTTCATATAAGACAATAACCTCGCAACTTTTGAATTTTGGCTTGCAAAAGTGGATCTCTCCCTTTAACGTTGTTTTAACGTCAGCTCGCCGACTGCAAAAATATGGTTGTGAATTAACCGTAGGCCAACGTTGGCTAAACGTTGTTTTTCCAACCGCGACGGTGCCGACTATAGACTACGTTCCGCCAACGTCGCATTGTTATCTGGGGGGTGTCACTCTGCCAGAGTGACCGCGATTTTTGGTCACCGGAAGGAATACCACTGCAGGTTGCATTATGGGCTACTTGGGAACTACATAAACCAATCACAGAGCAGTTCATACGCGTCGTCACCGGATCGAGGTCAATAAAACAAGTTCATATGCATACGTCACCATGGATCCCATTGTTCTCATAAGCGTGATACAATCTAGGACAGTGCGCAGGAAAATAGGCGCGATAGTCTACGCGCACTTCATAGCATGATGATTGGTCAAGTCTTTCTAGCTCACTACGCGATGACGTCTAGTGGTAGTGCTCGGAAGCTTCAAAAATCGCGTCACTCCGCCATCTTGCCCATGTACAAAAGTCTATTGGACACGTGACTTGCGCGCGATAAGTCGGCCTTCTAGTTATAAACGGGTTGGTTTGTTTATTCATAATTCTATGAGAAGTAGTATATTATACTGGTGTTAAATGGCGGAGGAGGGTATAGCACGGAATATTACATCCCGAGGGAATTTAAATGCTATTGAGGGAAGAGTAAATAAGTCCCGAGACGAAGTCGAGGGACTTATTTTCTTCACGAAATAGCATTTGAAATCCCGAGGGTAGGAATATTCCGTGATTTTCCCGACAACAAATTTAACAACTGTTTTATCATCTGACTGTCAAATACAGGGGTGTAATATTGCCATTGTATATCCAAAAATATAACACCGCAGCGACATGTACTGTATTTACTAAGTCATGTGATAAAAATAACTAGAAGAGAATCTACGCACTGTGCGCTAATTTTCCCATAGCCTTAACACGTAGCAAACATGGCCGGTTAGGGAAACTTCATGGACTGGCTAACATGGAATGCTGGGTATTTCGTAGTCTATGATCTAAGACCCTCGATCGCATGCTAAAAATAATCCCACCACCCATAATAGATAGCCGCCAACGAGAGAGATCTGCACAACAGCAGTGATGGCTGCCAGCCGAGGCCTCGTGGGCAGCGATCACTGATGTTACGCAGACCTCTCTCGTTGGTCGCGCTATGTTCAGCATGCGATCGGGGGTCTCGATCCTAGACTAAACGTATTCCAGAATTCCATGTTAGCCAGTCCATAAAGTTTTCCAAGATAAGCGCGCAGTATGACCTCCATGCTTTTAATCATACATCTTGTTCATGTGCAGGAATAACAAAATTTAAATAAAAGACTTAAAGGGATAGTTGAGTTTTGGTAGAGAGGGCGCTAGACTACTTTTTTGTTGTTGTGAGGTAATGAAAAACTGAGCGTAAAATTTGAAAGAGCATAATATTTAAATAATAAAATCATCTTTGTTTGATCAAAATCGGTTCAGAGACGGCTCTAATATCCATAAATATAACAATTTGTAATAAAGCTGGGACCCCAGGTTTATGAGGGAATTTTAAACCAGCCGTTAAAAATTCAAAAAAATGCTTCCTCTTTTCAAAAGTTACAAAATAGGTATTTAAATAGTTGTTGGTTATTTCTCTATCTAATCACATGCACAATGTTTTATTCAAAATGGTTGAAACCGATAAGTGTTTAGAGAGCGCCCTCTTACGTTTTAACGGCTCTTTTTGAATGATAACATGATCTTTACTACGTCATTTGTAATTTTGTGTTCCTTTCTATTAGTTTGTAATGTAATGATGCAGGTTTTGGTTACTAAAATTCAGTTTCACCAAAACTGTACTCTCCTTTATACCAGAACTCAACTATCCCTTTAATCAATTGCCTAATATCCCAAACTTTTGAGAAGTTTGTGTTAGTTATAGGTCGTTTGTGATCAGGTGATCAAAATAATATGAGGGATATAAAGCAAATAACCAAATCTCCTTACTCGGGTGATGGATGCAAAACTATACGTTGCCTCGGTGATCTGCGAAGGTAACTATCATGCCTCGGCTACGCCTCGGCATGACAGTACCTTTGCAGATCACCTCGGCACGTATAGTTTTGCCATCACCCTCCCAGTCGATGGTTATTTGCTTAATATTACACAGAAGAGCCGCGATATAATCGATAAAGGATAATTTTTGTATAGACATAATATGGCAAACAATGAAAGCGATACTTTCGATTGCAGGTTTTATGCTACAAGTGAGATTGCATTATGACGTCACAATGATAGAGAGATTATACTATGACGTCTCAATTACTTGTCATAATTATCACTTTACTTCGAAAAGCCAAATTTTCTAATCGAGCTCAGAGAGGCCGAAAGTGTAACATTGTGTCAATTTTGTCATATAACATACCAAATGTTATATTTGTTAATAGTAAATATATTACTCATTGCGGATATAGTATCGGAAATAATATCGCTAGTGATATTCGTTTGTCTCGCAATGTATAGTCAACTAGGAATCTAAAAGATCATGACGTTTCGTGTGCCGCTGCAAAACTTGGTCAAATGATAAAATCTAATGTAGGCAATCTGTTTTCACCAACCACTTAACCTTTTTGGTTCGTTGCATTAAAGCATCCGCGGTCCCCAATGACCTACGGATTAAACCCCCGATGCGCACCATGGGGGCAAAGAAGGCAGCTGAAACGGCATCCCGTCGTTTCTTAAAAGAGCGGATTTTCCTAACTAGACGCACTCTTGGCTCGGCCAAGACCGAATATGAAACCTTGGAAGCCAAAGTCATATCGACTGTAGTCCCCCAGCATAGTGATGATGTATTGAAGGTTAATGAAGACATCTACCGAGATATCTTCATGAAATGCAAGACGAGACAACAAACCAAGTTTAATAAACTTACACAACCAGAGTCGAGCAGGACGGAGACCTCACTAGCGAATGAGGAGAAGTGGGTTGTTAACCTATCTTCTAGAACGATCACTTCTTCGGAAGAGCAGATTCTTAAGAAAGGCCTCGGATTTGCCGTCTCCCCCAGACGGATACCAGCTACCGAAATAATTGCGAAAGTTGAGACTGCGGTCAAGAGTCTTGATGCGGAGTCGGCCGACGCCGCCCGCAGAGATGTAGACAATATCCTACAGAAAGCACGCCTCCCTAAACACAATATCTCGAAAGAGATGCACACCGCTCTCAAAACTTTGAAGGCTGATGATAGCATTACTATTCTGCCAGCCGACAAAGGTCGTGCCACAGTCATTCTGGACACCACAGAGTACCATGAGAAGTTGTCCGACTTGTTGGAGTCTGGTCCGTATCGTGTACTAAAGAAGGATCCCACAGATTGCCTGGCTCGCAAGCTTTCTAGCACCCTGTTGAATCTAAAGAAACACAATGTGATGGATGAACCGACCTATCGTAGGTTGAAACCCACACAGAAGCAACCTCCTAGAATATACGGGTTACCCAAGATACACAAACCCACAGTACCACTACGGCCCATAGTGTCATGCATAGGCTCCTTTGCCTACAACCTCTCAAAGTACCTAGCAGAGATTCTTTCTCCGCTCACAGGTTCTACTGATTATACGATTCCCAATTCGAGTGGTTTTGCAAAGTTCATAGCAGAGCAAACCATTGGTGCACAAGAACGCATGGTCTCGTTTGATGTAGTTTCCCTCTTCACTAACGTACCAATTGAGGGCGCATGCAATGCTGCCTTACAACGCTTGCAATCAGACAGCAGTTTGCCCGACCGTACCGCACTCTCACCGAAGCAACTCACCCAACTCCTCGAATTTGTCCTTCGATCCACCTACTTTCTGTACAAGGGTTCATACTTTGAACAGACGGAAGGGGCAGCCATGGGCAGTCCGGTCTCGGCTGTGGTGGCCAACTTGTACATGGAGAGTTTCGAGGAAGAAGCGTTAGAAACATGTCCCCTCTCTTGCATTCCTCGGGTTTGAAAGAGATACGTAGATGATACATTCATCATAGTCGCCGCCTCACAAACAGACAATCTGCTCAAACACATGAATAGTCGCCAGCCATCCATCCAGTTCACATCAGAGATGGAGGGCGAAGGGAAGATAGCATTTTTAGACACGTTAGTTCACAGACACGACAACCACAGGCTCTCCACCTCAGTCTATAGGAAGCCTACCCACACAGACCAGTACATAGCGTTTGACTCTCACCATCCCGTATCGGTGAAGAGAGGTCTAGTAAAATGTCTATTTGACAGAGCTTCACGCATTGTGACTAGTCCACAACAGCCATGCAAAGAGCGGACCCGTGTCCGCAATGCCCTGAGTCTTAACGGTTACCCACGCCGTTTTGTACACAACACCGAGAATAGAACTACAGAACCAAAGGATCAGAAGGAATACAAGACTTTCACAGTCTTGCCGTTCATTGATGGGGTCTCCCAACAACTCAGGCGCCGCCTAGAGAGCCATGGCATCCGAACGGTCTTCAGATCAGATACCACCCTACGCCAGCAACTAACACGCCCCAAGGATCCGATTCCTCAACACAGACGGGACGGCATCGTGTACAACATCCCCTGTAAAGGATGTGATAGATCCTACATCGGTGAGACTGCCCGACCGATATCAGAAAGATTCTCTGAGCATAAGAGGGATGTCAGGCTCCGCCGAACTGACAACTCAGCCGTAGCCGAACATGCTTGGGACAACCAGCATCAGCCAGACTGGGACGGGGTTCAGTGCCTTTCCGAAGAACGGCATTGGTACACACGTAGGGTAAAATAAGCTATACATATCCGCCTCAATCCCAGTAATTTCAATAGAGACAACGGGATGGATATTCCCCAGTTTTGGATGCGTACGATACGTCGCCATGGCACTCCCCGACCAGCCAGCCCTCATCGATCGATTCCAGCTAACGAGCGAGCCGAGCCAGCTGCCCGTTGATTGGCGGAGCTCGCTATTGTTCCCGCTAGCCTAGCCTAGCAAGCGTGCCGAACCAGTGTCCCGTTGATTGGTCGAGTACCCGTGTGCACCGGCCAATCGAAGTTGCCCGTTTTTGACCTATTAGGAACGTACTCGCTCATGCGAGATTGTCGTTTGGAGCCGCAGAAGAGCATAAAACCGATTGCCTACATTCGATTTTATCATTTGACAAAGTGCTGCAGCGGCACACGAAACGTCATGATCTTTTAGATTCCTAGTTGACATTGCGAGATCAAACGAATATCACTAGCGATATTATTTCCGTTATCTTTGTTGTTGGGGAAAATCACGGAATGTTCCGTCAGGATTTTAAATGCTATTTTGTGAAAACAATCAGTCCCTCTTTTAATCTCCATTTAAATTCCCTCGGAGAGGAACATTCCGTGATATTCCCTCCACCACCAGTTAACATCTGTATAATATCAATATATATTCTAAGCAAACATGTTATCGACGTGGTTGATGAGTTCCCTTTGAGACGTTTTAATTAAAGATGACCAACAGACCAATGGAAGATGGTTTGAAATATTGAAATAAAAAGTCAAAATATCGAACATGGATCGAAACCTCATGCATGGAGACGGCTCCCACATGTATAGATGTAGCATTATCAAGAGTCAGTGTTCACCTTCAAGAGTCGGTTCTGTTGATAAATTATTTCATCGTGAGGAATCGTAGGTGTGAAATTTGAAAGTATAATTATAACCCACACCAGTGCTAAAAAGGGATCACAGAACATAATACAAACTTGCATATCCGACTGCTAAATAGCTAATTGACAATGCAACACAGTATACGGCCTTTAATTTTGAGTGGGATGCAAGTTATCAATGGACAATGGTCACTGTGTGCATTACTCAATGCTTAACCTATATGGTCGATTCCAACGAAAAGTGTACACGGCATGTTCAGACCTATTTGATTTTTTTGAAAGGTCCTACAATCTCGATTTTTCTTTGAGCAGATGCATCTTGGCAAGACCTTTCGCGCCATACAAAATTTGTGACCATTGCATTTATATTTTTTTCTACAGGAACAAAAAACATGCTATTTTGACCACTTTTGAAAAAAATCTCTTAACGTTTTTTTGAGCGGTTAAAATCTTAGAATGAAGACTTGATACGAATTGGTTTATTTTGACATGGGAAGTTGTTGCATATGTCAGGACTCATTATATGAGTTTTTGTAACTAACTGGCAATCATGTGATTTTTGGTGATTTTTTACCTAGTGGTAAATTGTAAGCGTTGCCTACGAATACATTTTTTAGCACTCATAACCTTATTGAAAAATTCATCACACGATTGAAAATGTGTGCTCAACTTAAACCCTCATGTGTCTGCTATTGAAATGCATTATCAAAAATCCTAATGTTTTTATTGTATAGCCGTCAGAAATGTCAAAAGCTGAAAAGGCCCGTTTGGTAAAAAAAATGGCATTACCTACGTATACACTTCATCATGTCGTAGCTTCAATATGTATGTAGATTAGTGAGAGATAACTTAGTAACAGATGGATATAGCATAACGCTAATATGTGCAAGGATTTATCGTTTTCAAATAATGATTTTAGGAGATATTCAACAAAATGTGTTGCATTCGTAAGTAACTTTTAACAAATTAAACGTTACTTACGAATACAAACATGACATGGGAGTTTGATTCCTGCGCTGAAATTATTTCAAACGGCAAAATCACGTAGATATTTTGGCTATTTGAAGAAAATGAGCGTGTTATGGTATGAAACAAATTTCCTTTTCATGCGTTATAATGTTCATATTTTTGGGGCATTTAGATTACGAGCACACCAGGTTAAAAAAGTTACTTTTTTTGCCTCATTTAACATTAAACGATCTTCTCCTCCTTGTTAAACAAGCGTAATCATCATATTAATAAATGAATGTATGTGTATGATTCGCGGGCATCCTTTGGCAATATATTAAAATCAAAATAACGATAGTCAATGCTTTAATAAGAACATTAATGTGTCATTTTATCATGGGGACACACTGTATTCGTAGGTAAAATGTACTCGTAGGTAACAAGAAAAAAGTAAACTTTCGGATATTAAAGCCCATTTGTATGTCACAATCAACCTGATAAGTGTGCGCTTTCTAAATCCGACCAGATGCTATCACCATCTAGAGTTTCGACTGAAAATATGATTAATTTTTTTTACAAAGTTCCGAATACACAAAAATAATGATGTCATCATTGATTTTTTTAATCGGTTAATACAAAAAAGTGTTTAAAAACCACATGCATCTGATGGCCCACTATCTGCATCAAGATTATCAACCCATTCGACCCAAAAAAGCAATTGCGGTTGTTCGAATTGCATTTTGATATTTTTGTCTATGAAATTTTCCTTGTAAAAACATATATCATGGAGTCTGTGTAGCCTACATGGTATCTACGTTGACGTATGCACTATGATTTTGGGCGAACAGTTGTATATAAACCACATGATAAGTCGACGTAATCGATTACTTTCATTCGTATTCCTATCACACGAGAGATTGAATCAGATATGGCTCTTTATAAAGTGGGTAAAATACCGAAGAACACAACATTTGATGTCTTAATATACTATATAAAGATGGTAAGAATGATATGTATAAAATGGCGCTTCATGTAATACATCGGCTCAATTTTGTTAAATTATTTATCTCACAATACACCCTTACCCCCTCCGAAAATTTGAATTGAAAAACAATCAATATGTTTCGCCTAACTTCCAGCTATCATGTACCTTATCCCAACCGTTCTTCCATTACCTCAGATATATACTTTTTGTATCTTGGGTAGATAGAAAATTCGATTATTTTTTGTAATATCGCAATTGTGTTTTAGTTAGTATATCTATAAGAAGATACAACTTATTAGCATTTTCTTTATTTAATATTTATATCACATATAACAAGAGCATGTACACTGAAATATTGATACTGTTAAACAGGTTATGATTGCTATAAAGATTTATTTAACGGCCATTTTTGTTGTTAAAAAGTAAAATAACGTAATTGAAAACAATGATGATGCCGTGCTGTGATGTTTTCATATGCTGCCGTTTGATTGTATTAATATTATTGCAGCATTACATAATGTACACATACATCTCCAAGAATAACTTCGTTTATAATATTCTTGATAAATGTAGCACATAATAAGATTAACCTTATATTTTAGCACAATACAATAATATACTGTAAGACACAAAACTGGAAACAATACAAGTTAATCTTAGAAACATTCCAATTAAATTGGAGGGTTCGAATCAAACTAAGTAAGCTGTTGGGATATGCAGGATTGGCCAATGTGTTTCATAAATATTCAACCCTTTAAGAACATGATAAGAGCGCTGTATGCTTATTGCATTTATCAAACAGATAATATATTACCACTCATCGTTTGAGCAATCGTTTCAAATGTATGTTTGTCATTTTATGTGCACGCTGATGTACACATTATACAGTGATTCACCCAAATATCAAAACAAATATAGCCTATGCCCTCTCTTTCTCAAATTCGTGTTTTTATAGCTATGTCAGGAACAGTATATATTTACAGACCATAGGTATACAAGTTGTTTTTCGTATAGTCAAAATACAGTAATTAACTTTGCCTACTACAGGTATCTTTGGATATATGAACAAAATAATGTTACCTACGAACAAACTATAATATTCGTTTCTGTATTACCCAAATGTATCGTATCCCTAGAAATTCCAGATTAAACATTTTCTTACATAATGTTTGCAATATCAATGATGTGGATACTATCGATCAACATTAGGAATTCAAATCTATAGTCAGGTTTAAATGTCCAAATATTCACATTGAATATATATTTTGTTTTGAGGACACCACTTATGGTGTCAGTGTAATTTTTTAAGAAGTATTTTTTACACCCAATTGATTGTAAGCACATTTGTATGATCGTATCTCACTTAGAACTGACAAGGGATCCCCATATTTCGTGACAGTCACTGTGAATAAAAGGTTTTTGTTACCTACGTATAAAGTAAATTACATGTTGCCTACGAATACTTATTTTTCACGTACATTGTATATGTGTCATATTTTGGCGCACAAACCAAAATTTGATATTTTTGGAAAGGGTATTTCCCACTCTTTAAGATAGTGGAAAATAATTCTGATTCACATATTATTAAAGAGATTATGAAAAGTGATACAACCTCATGTTTTTAAGACAGGAAAATCTCAACACACTAATAAAACATTCGAACTTGAAAATTTATAACAGAGTGATGTTTAAAACACAATATGTGAATGTATTCCATGATTAGCATCTTATAGATGAAATAAAAGCAAATGTTTGCATGAAGCAGATTGATTTGGAGTTCCATAATCACATTTATAAAGTAATTCATCTGCATTCGTAGGCAACGTTAGGAAATGTACCATTAACTTCTCAAGGCCATTACCTGGCCGTTCGGAGAGATTAGTGATGGCACTTTTTTTCTAGTTATGGTTGACATGTCTACTTAACATGTGCAAAAGGATTAAAAAATCAAAGCAGTTTGAAATTCGAACCTAAAAATCTGGCCGTGTACACTTTTCGTTGGAATCGACCATATACACATTTAATTTGTATTGTATTATAATGGTGTGATTGTGATGAAACTTAATCTTTTAAACATTATGCAAATCAAAATGTCTGAACTCGTAATAATCTACGTTCTGTTACCTTTGTGGGTTTCTTACTATGTTTATCTACATCCAATGTTAAAGGGAAAGTTGAGTTTTGGTAGAGAGGGCGCTAGACTACTTAATTGGTTTGTGAGGTAATGAAAAACTGAGTGTAAAATTTGAAAGAGCATAATATTTAAACAATAAAATCATCTTTGTTTGATCAAAATCGGTTCAGAAACGGCTGAAATATCCATAAATATAACAATTTGTAATAAACCCGGGGCCCGGGTTTATTAGAGAATTTTGAACCAGCCGTTAAAAATTCAAAAAAATGCTTCCTCTTTTCAAAAAGTTACAAAATAGGTATTTAAATAGTTGTTGGTTATTTCTCTATCTAATCACTATTTCAACAAAGCATCACATGCACAATATTTTATTCAAAATGGTTAAAAACTGATGAGTGTTTAGAGAGCGCCCTCTTACGTTTTAACGGCTCTTTTTGAATGATAACATGATCTTTACTACGTCATTTGTAATTTTGTGTTCCTTTCTAGTTATAACTATTAGTTTGTAATGTAATGATGCAGGTTTTGGTTACTAAAATTCAGTTTCACTAAAACTGTACTCTCCTTACCAGAACTCAACTATCCCTTTAATTACTCATACGTCAATTCGTTCAGTTGTACATGCCATACGGCCATACGGTCAGAGGGAGGAATGAAGGGAGAGAAGGAGAGAGAAAGGGGAGCATGAAACATGTGATTTACCTCTGACGATGGTGCTAATGATGACATAGTTGTGAAGAGAGCATCATCACACTTCACACATCTTATCGTGAGTGATCGAAAGTGAGGCATGGTGCAGACGGCTTTCCCAAGATGCTCAGAAGCAACAGGACCCAAAGAGAGTGCGTCACCGTACTCATCTACAAGAGTCAGTTGTTCTATCTGTTAATTATGAAAAGAAAAAAAGAATGTCATGTACTGTATAACCCTTCAGTATTATTTTGTCCTGGCCTTTATAACATGTCCATGTATAGCAGACGAATGTGAGATAATGATATCGATTCAAATTATGTACAGGAGCAATATGCTGAACTTGAATACGTGTGGTTTGCGGTTGCACCATGTATAAGGAGAGGATTTGTAAGTCCTGAGAAGGACTGTTGGTATTCTATTTAGGATAATCCTAAAAAGGACTGTGGTAGTCCTAGAAAGGACTGTTGGTAGTCCTGGAAAGGACTGTTTGTATTCTTTCTTGAGTTTGTAGTTCTGATAAGAACTACAGCGCCGGTACAGTTATTGTAAGGTGTACTTATTGCTGTAATATGATATATTTCATCCATAACTATTCATTATTTTCGACAAATAATTGAAATTATACAATTCGGAAATAATTATTGCATTTCTATAGGTGTTCAACAGGAAGAAAAACACACAATTCAGTATATTACCCTACTTTACAAGCTCTAAATAGACTGAGAACAATGTTTGTTGTACAACATATTTAATAAGAGAACGTTACAAAGTATAATGCATAATAAATACGGTCGTAATCGATAATAACCAAATATGATATAGAGGCATATGTCAGCTCCTCTCAACCCTGAGGTAAAATGATGAGGAAACATACCAGCGTTTGTTTCCTCTTTAAAATGTTTACCCAGAAGTCCATTCGGTTACGATATGAATGTATACAATTAAATGCAAAGAAAGATGAAAAGGACGTTCGGGAAGGGATATAGAGAGGTAAGAGAGAGAGGGTGGGAGAGAGAGGGGACGAGTTTAATACATGTGATTTACCTTTGACGATGGCGCTAATGATGACATAGATGTGAAGAGAGCATCATCAAGCTCCACATCTCCCATCGTGAGTGATCGAAAGTGAGGCATGGTGCAGACGGCTTTCCCAAGATGCTTAGAAGCAACATGACCCAGAGAGCTGCGTCTGAAACCACTCCATTTAAGAGTTAGATGTTCTATCTGTTAATTATGAAAAGAAATAAAGAATTTGATGTATACTGTACATCACTTTAGTATTTGTACTGGTCTTTATAATATGGTCATGTATTGAGGACGAATGTGGGATAATGCTATCGTTTCTAAACTATGTAGATGAGCTATTTGCTGCACTCTGTACTGAACTATTTTTGTCATCCATTAATGTTTTGTTTGTTTTTTCAAATAATTTAAATTATACAATTTCTAAATAATTATTTCTTTTCTACACGTGCATGTTTAACGGGAAGAAAAACACACAATTCAGTATATTACCCTATCCTATTTTACAAGCTCTTATGGAGGGAGGGTGTGAGAAAGAGGGAATGAGTTTAATACATGTAATTTACCTTTGACAATGGCGCTAATGATGACATAGTTGTGAAGAGAGCATCATCAAGGTGCTGCACAATACCTCTCATCGTGAGTGATCGAAAGTGAGGCATGGTGCAGACAGCTTTCCCAAGATGCTCAGAAGCAACAGGACCCGAGAGTGTGTCATTACCTCTAAGAGTCAGTTGTTCTATCTGTTAATTATGAAAAGGGTCGATAGTTAAACATTTCCTCAGGAGAAATATCTGTTTTCTTTACCAGTGGTGTAACAACAGCTTGCTTTAAGGACACTGGCATGACACCAGATTGGAGGCTCGAGTTTATGATCTTGGTGATCATTGGTGTCAATGCTGATGAGCATTTTTTTCGGCAGGGAGGTTGGCAAAGGGTCCAGCGAGGATGTAGAAGAAGATGCTGACTTTAACAATTGTAAAACTTCCTCGTCTGTGAGCATGTTGAACTCATACATGGAAGAATGACAATCTTCTGACAAATTGACCGTAAGATCCACTGTCTGAGGCCCTCTCTCAGCTTCTGTACCTTGTGCAAGACAAATTTGGCAAACTCATCTGCTAAAGTTTTGGCACATTCATGTTTTGGAAGGGGGCACTCGATATTGGGCGAAGTTAATTCCTTAACCACACGGAAGAGTTTTCTTTGATCACATGATCCGATCTTCTCCTGATAGTAATCAGTTTGGGCTTGAAATAGTTCACTGTAGTATGACTTGCATTGGGACTTGTATAACGGTATAACGGTATTCATGTAGAGCAAATTATAAGGGATGCGCATAACAAATTAGGCCGTAATTGATAATAACCAAATACAATATAGAGGAATATGTCAGCCCCTCCCACCCCTGAGATAACAGTAAGCAGAAATACCCCCATTTGGTTCATCTTTAAGATTCATACGCTATCATTCTTTTGGTTACAATAGTGTGTAAATATGAAATAGAGAAAGATCAACAATACGGGAAGAGAGCGAGGGTGGGAGAGAGAGGGGAGGAGTTTAGTAGATCAGTTTACTATACAGGGTGGCCCAAAAAACCGGAACGGGGCACTTCCCAAAATATAATAACACAATGTTTATGTTCATCGGATAGGGTGTCCTTTCCAATGAAAAACGATACCAAGAACAGTAATTTTGGTCAGGTAGTTTTTGTTTGAGGACGCAGTGAGTGAGACCATGTCAGGTGCCGATTTATGTCGATTTCGACCTAGTCAATGCCGGTTTAACCGCACTCCTTGCCCGTAATACCATTCAGCGACCATGTCCATTCTCTCGGCACACGGCTGAGTGCACACTAACAATAGTGCGCGATGCTCAACGATATGAACGGCGGTTAGTGCGATTCATCAAGCGCTGGCTCAATAAAAATTGACAAAAAAGAGAACCTGACATGGTGTCACTCACAGCGCCCTAAAACAAAAACTACACGACCAAATTGACTGTTCTTGGTATCGTTGTTCATTTGAAAAGACACTCTATCCGATGGACATAATACATTTGTTACTATATTTTGGGAAGTGCCCCCATTCCATTTTTTTGGGGCCACCCTGTATGTAATTTACCTTTGACGATGACGCTAATGATGACATAGTTGTGAAGAGAGCATCATCAAGCTCCATATATATCATCGTGAGTGATCGAAAGTGAGGCATGGTGCAGACAGCTTTCCCAAGATGCTCAAAAACAACCCGACCCCCAGAGAGTGCGTCAGATGTTTCACATTGAAGAGTCAGTTGTTCTATCTGTTAATTATGAAAAGAAATAAAGATTTCAAAAACTGTACAGTGGTCTTTATAACATAATCATGTATTGCATACGACTGTGAAATAATGATACCGATTTAATATTATGTAGAGGAACCATATTATGGTGTACTCTGTTCTGTACTATTTTGTATCCATTACAATTTGTTCTTCACATAATTGAAATAATGCAATTTGGATAACATGATCACATTTCTATACGCATGTTCAACAATAAGTAAAACACATTTTAGTGCTATACGTATACTAAATTTTCAAAAAGCTGTAAAGACTGTGAAAATGTCACTTGAAC
>JBAMJV010007444.1:0-17500 GCA_037951105.1 Echinarachnius parma
TATCATGCCATCTTTTAAGATATCTTTGTATGTATATCGAGCTATTGTATATCGCGTACGTGTACGCACATTTGACCTTTATATCAACATTACCGTTATTGTAAAAGTCAATGCCAATGCCATTTTATTATAGCGACCGTACACGTATTTCAAAGATACTGCATCAAAATACATTGTACATGTATTCGCTTTATTAAGTTGACTGGTTGTCGGGATAATAAAAATGGTCCGCCATTTGCTTTTGTATTATTCATATTTGACTGAAGTAATAAAAGAGGCAGTCCATCCGTTGATTAGTTATTAAGAATTGGTATCCAAAATGATTGACATGTCAGTTTTATGAACAAGATGGCAGTGGCATGAGAGTAGCAAAACTATTCATTCCGATTACAATTGTTTGAACAAACTGTAAAGTATTTTTTAGAAAATTTTCAAAATTGTGTTTATTGTCGATATTAGATGCTAAAGTCATCGTATATTAGCTAGCTGGTAAAATATCGTACGAGATTTTCATACAGTAATATTATACATAACAAATGTAGGCAGTTTTCTGAACATTTCATTTGGATTTCTTGTATGAATGTAAATGTGTGGAAAAGTCTGTAGATTCATAGTTATTTTTCCAGTTGTTCGGAAAGATACAACAAACTTTTAAGGGCTGAAATTATTATGTTGGAATCATATTAAAGTACGGTGGAAGAGAGATAAATACTATCATAGTAAGCACCGACATCAAAGAGATGGCATCGCCTATTATATGGACTCTTCAAGCACAACCAATATCAAATGTACCTACACGGTGGAAGCACTAATTTTACACGAGTGCAGGGGCGTAACTCATGGGGGCCTAGGGGCCAGCGAAACAAATACAGGAGGGCGGCGGGCGAATTTTCTGCCGAAATGCCCAAAAGAGCCCCATAAAAAAAAGGATCCCCCGAATTTTGTATTTATTTATTTTTATTTTATTGTTTTATTTTTTTATTATGAGGATTTGTTTTAATTTTCTGATTGAATCGTGATCAAATGCTTATCATATGATCACTTACAGCATTAGAGCTTAATAGTAGCCCCTGAAATTCGAAAAAGAGCCCGGAGATTTTATAGCCCCCCAGATGATAAAAGTATCCCCCGAAAGTTTGAAAAGTACCCCCGAAAAGGAGCCCCCGAAATAAAAAAATAAAAAATAAATAAATCAACATTTCGCTGCTAGGGGCACGTGCACCTCAACAACATTTCACTTGTTTTTATATACTTTTAAATACTTACAATTTGTTTCAAATTCATTTTTTTTTCTCCGGTCATCTAATTTCAGATGGATCGAACCAGCAGCGCATACCTGACTGCAGTCATTTATCTTACTGGTGTGTATCTCCAAGGTAATTCTGATTTCCTATCAACCTGTTCTCTCGTAGTTTTTGTTTTATATATGATTCATTTAGAGCCCAAAGGGTTAGACTGTTCTGTAATAAATCTTGCTATCCCCATCTGTCCATACAATAACTACAGTACACATACAATGCACAGCACGTCCCCGCAGGCTATGGGCTTACGGTAAAGGGACTTAGTAACATTGTCCGAATCCTCAAAATTGAATTGGAATTATAGAGGTTCCCTCATATCTTGTTTTATTGGTATTAACATTTTAAGTATGGGACCGGTATCGGTTTTTCAAATTTCCTTTTCGTTAAAAAGATATTTACGATTGAAGTGTTCAGATGTTGAATTATCCACTGGATCGTCGAAACCGTGTATAAAGTGAGTGCAATGAGTTAGTGAATATCACTTTGCATTTGTGCTCATTACTCGGCCATATAACGTCCATTTAACATGACATTTTCACACAGCACCCAGTGGACATATCAGATAACAACAATATTCATTGTATCAACCACTCATCACTTTGTGTACATGTCAACAAAGTTATTAGATCCCTTTAAACAAACTGGTTCAGTGGCGAAACTACGGGGGAACGAGGGAAGTGCCCCTCTAATAATCAAACTAAACAATAACATATAAGGAGTAATTACTTAAACACGTAGAAATACATAATGTTGTTGTAATTTTGTAAGTTTGACGTTCATTCAAGTTGAATATCTACACTATTCATATGTAATGTGTTATTCTTTAAATATTATTTTAATAATCAATAATTTCAATGGAGTTCCTCATACAGTTCCTGATATAGAAGAACGCATACAAAAGTATGCCCTAAATAATGTATATGCCCCTCCGCCCGAATCAGACCAACCAGGCTACGCAAGTGGGGTATGAAAGGGATAGTAACAAACAATTGTGAATTAGCATTAAAAAAAAAATAATAATAAATAGGATTGCTAAAAATAGAATTAAATGGTAGAACAACAACATAAACGTCTAAGTTTCAAGGCTGTTTTCATTTAAAAAGCAGCTGATAAAACTATATGGCGCCCTCCAGACGCCTGAAAGTTGCAATAATTTTGTTTTATCATTTTTTAATGATGTCATTCACATGGGTATCTAAACAAAGAAATGTTAGGGATACATACATATTGTTTGAAAGTGATAGTACAGTTTTGCTCAAACAGAATTTGAGTTTAGGTTTTCTCGACCAATGTCACGAACGTGGAATCGGCGTCAAGAAATGAAAATACATGGATATATGGAGATTTTAATTTCTCTAAGTTGGACATGGGGTGCCAGTTACCAGATACGGATGAAAAGATTGTTTAAATTTGTAATGACTAATGACTGAATACCCCAATGAGCAAGACATTTTTGGAGTGAATCTGTGTAAGAAAAAGACGAAATTGGCCGGGAAATCCTATATTCAAACTTGCAAATTGTCATTGAAATTAACAGTTTGATGCCCGTATGGTATAAGAATAACATATACCCGGTCAAGTAACATGGCTGTATTCATTACAAAATCAGCCGTTAACGCAAGAGGGCGGCCTCCGAGACACCAAAACTGAACTATCCCTTCACAGTATTGCCTTCAATTTTGGCCCCAAGATATTCCCATGAAATTAAATCACGGATATCACAGCTGTTCTGAACCAATTTGTATTGAACAGTTGATGATGTCTTTAAAATGTGCTTTTGAAATTTAACACTTAGTTTTTCAATACTCACAACCAATCGTTTTCAATCGGTGACCTCTAAACTACAACTGTACTGTCCCTTAATTCGTTTCCAGCGTCCCAAACAATACTAATGTGTAATGCTGTGTAATCGACAATCAACCAACTAGAATGTTACACGCCTGAAAGCATAATAATAATAATAATAATAACAATAATAATATTATGCAATTTCCTTGAAGATTGAATAAATCTAAACATACTTTTTTAAAACACTCGATTTATATCCTTAGATCAGAATAAAATAAGAATCAAGCGCCATCCATGCCTTTGTTAAAGGGATAGTTGAGTTTTGGTATAGAGGGCGCTACACAATATATTCTTTGTGAGATAATGACAAACTGTGTGTCAACTTCGAAAGAGCATACAATTTTAATGACAGGAGTAAACTTTATTTGATCTAAATCGGTTTAGAAATGGATGAAATATCCATAAACATAATCATTTGTAATTAATGTGGGACCCAAAACTATCGATAATATTGAACCAGCCGTTACAATTTTTAAAAAATTACAAAAGAGGTTTTAGATAGTTGTTAATTGTTTCTCTATCATATCACTGTTTCAACAAAACATTAAACGCACCACATTTGTTTTGCAATGGCTGAAACCTATGAGAGTTAAGAGAGCGCCCTCTTGAGTTTTAACGGCTCTTATTGTAATGATAGCAGGCTTTTACTTAGTCATTTGTAATGTCGTATTCCTTTCGAGCATGGTGGAGTTATAACTATTAGTTTGTAATGTATGGTGCAGGTAATTTTGCTTACTAAAATCAGTTTGACCAAAACTGTACTCTCTTTACCAGAACTCAACTATCCCTTTAAACATTATGGGGGTATCTTTACAATGTAATTAATTTATTATTTGCCACCTCATTTTTTTGTACCATAGTCGCAAGTCTGAACGTTCGAATCGTCAGTGCGGACAGTACATCCGGGCTTTTCGACTCCGATTCTCCCGCTCAGACCTTCGCTGGATTAAAGAACCCTTGTAAACCCATTCGTGGGCCAGGTGGCAAAATGATCGATCTCGTCCCGAGCCAGCTTGATAACGTCCCTAAGATCCCGGGATTTGAAAATCAACTGGTTTGTCGACTTCCAGGTGAATATATGACATGTTTGCAGAAAATGTAATCGAAGTTTGAAGCCAACGTTTCCGCTGGTGCTAAGATCGCAATACAATTCAGCAAAGGATTCAGGGGAAATGTTATTATGTCTTTCAAAAATTTATGACATTTTTGCTCACATTGTCTGGATATCAAAGCCATATAGCAGTTCTGGAAACGCACTATTTCCAACAAATGTGGAAAATACGCTGTCATCCACAACCATTGTGAAAGAATTTATCACAAGAAATACTTGTTTGATACGCTGTAATGTGAGCCTAAATAATTAAATAGAATTGCCTGTGTACATATTCAACATTTTTACAATATATTTTATTTTCTATAGAACGTTTATACAAACTTGAGACATTACGAGGCGTTAACTCTAAAATAACAAAACATATGTATACTCCAGGGAATCAACATATTGAATTATACAATAATAATGAAGTAAAGCTTATCAATATTTATAATTTACAAAGCCTTTTTTCTCCAGAAAGGTTATCAAAATTGATAATCAAATACCTTTGTAAGAGAACATTGTCTATAGAATAAAGCCAGAGCCCAATATTAAATTGAGAAATCCATACAAAGTTCATTCCATGATCTGCCTGTCCTAGATGCAAGACTGAGTAACAAATGAGAACAACATAGCAAGTAAATAGCAACTGCCAAATGGCTTACCACGATTTCCATGTTCACGAGTTGCACGATAATTCTGAATGCTAGTAAACATCTGTCACAATAAAATTGTATTTTTGCACAACGTACATGTTTTGTTTGAACCTGGGTTAATATTGATGATAGATATTAGGCAGCTTGATTTTAGATAACAGGGATGAGTTGTTAACTACATTATTTTTGGTTTTCTAAGAAATGATTTATTGAGCAGTAATTCCTAGTTGTTATTCAAAACAGTCCCTTAAAGTAAACCGACGTCAAATTAGCTAAACTAGTGTTGTTTCAAAAGTATATACCTAAGTTATTTGGCCATGGCATGGACGATAATAATATTACATTCATGTAAAATTATATTGTCTAAACAAAATATTCAAAAATAAGAGAAAGCTGCAGAGCCAGCCACCAAGCACCGCTATGACATCGCCTGGCGTCACACGCTCGACATCGAACACCGCAGAAGCATCGACAAGTGTGTTCCGCTCGACGTCGACAGAGACAACGTCGGGAACCAAGGGAACACCGACTCGGCTCCTGCCTTGTTGCTCGATCCGACCTCTAAAGCATCAACACGTATTCCAACAAGTCCTGAGTCTACTTTTCCGAATTTGACGTCGTCCGATGATACAGCCTGGGAATGGTAAGAGAATGTATCATTATTATTGCGAGTAGAGAGTGCAGTTTAGCAACGATCTAGAAATTAAAAAATATTGTTTTTTAAAGATCAATGTTTACATAGTTAACTACACCGCATCCTTCATTTAGTGAGTTAGAAATAAGAATGAGTCACATAATTGATAGGAAATAATATATAAACGATAACGATTCAAGAGTTAATCAGAGATCATATTTCTTATGAGGAAATTCCATCCATGAGCTTCGCTTGGGTAATACAATTTGAGTTAGCCGCTTACCGTCCGCGAGCAAATGGGGGATATTATTTTAAAAATGTAGCCCCTGCCGAACGACAATCAGATACCAAATTGCATACCCTGAAAATGATGTGTGTGTATGTGTGTGTATTTAAGGAGGGGGAGGGGGAGTCTTTGAAGTGCCACTCCACCCTGGATGTGTACCGCAGTGATCAAAATCAAGAACAGTATGGTAACACTGCTGCGCACTGACAAATCATAATATTCTTGCGGCATGGATATCGACATTCCTGCCAGTTCCGTAACATAAGACGGGGGCTATAGTCCGGGAAATTTAACTAAGAACCTCTAAACAGTTCCAACAACCGAACACTGATTGCATGATGTGTGTGCTGCTCATAAAATGTGTTTAAAAATAGCCTTCCATGAAAGTATACATGATTGCCACTATTTATAATTTCAGAGGACGAGGGAGACAAAGCAAGCAACCAGCACTACCAAACCGTCGACCGGAGTGCTCCGCTCAACGTCCACAACCGCGGGGACATCGCCATCGGTTTATATCTCGTCGTCCAATCCGTACTCGGAAGCAACGACGGGTATTACCACGAGTGCCGAGTCTACTTTTCTTACTTCGACATCGCCGATGACAACGGCGCAATTGTCACAAGAGATACGTCCTCTGGGTAAGTAAACAAATTGTATTCTCCACTTTGGAACAAACAATTATAAAAAACATATATTTAAAAAGCTCCAGACCATACATTCAAATAATTATTAGTTTAAACTGATATAATTCAGATAGTTGATCAACAGTAAGCAGTGAAAGATCAGAAAAGCAATATTTAAACAGTGATGTGGCGTTATTCGTTATCTCATTCCGTAGCCTGGTCGGATTGATTTGGGGCACGTAGTTTTTTAAGGAGGTGGGGCCACTCTCTATGTATTTCCTTCATTGAAAATGGTTCCCTTTAAAGCTTTGTAAACAGAAATTACACCAGTAAGTGCGCACTAAAGCCTATTATGGGGCTGACAGACTGCTTAACGGGTGTGGTGCTTGAATAATCAATCACGATTTTGTAAACCTCATTTCTGTATATGAATTCAGTCAGTCAGTCAAATTTTCAGGGCGTGCTTGCTTTATTTGAAGAAACGGAACCAAATAATACTTGATTATGCTCCGTCTAAAAGACAATTATCACTATTGATTACATTCTCATGTAAGTCTTAAATTAATTAATTTGTTTCTTTCTGCAAATCTGGTACTTATACATTATTTTTAAAAACGGAAAAGAATGTTAGTCCATTTTTCATTGCCGCAGCGTTCTTCAAGTTCGAGAATGACGTCACAGACAGCTTCCGGATTTGCTCCGGACTCGACGTGAGCGTGGACGGTTCGTTGTCGTACGATAGTGGAGTATGTGGTCAGGCGGCGGCCTTCGACGGCAAATCCAAGGTAATCGTGCAGTCATTCGACGGACACCCTTGGGGATTGAGTTTCCAGCGTGAGCGTTTGTTCAAGCGCATTGGCCAAATGGACACCTTCGGGAGCGTTGTCAACATGGATTCTCTACCGCTGAGGCTGAAGGTGTTTGTCCATGGATCTCAATCAACGAACTACTTGTCTATCACGACAACCGCAGGAGAAGACAAGATTTCATTCAGTTATGCAGACACCGGGGCAGACTGGAACCACGCAGTGATGACCTATGACGGTAACGTGATGGTTACATATTTGAATGGAGCTAAGAGGGGGAACAGGGATGTCTGTTGTAACCGTGAGATTATCACTAAACACACGCCCGTGACCATTGACAACCAGGAGCTGGTTCTAGCGATACATACTACTTCTACGGCTTGATCGATGAAGTGCGTATCTACGAGCACACATTATCCGAGTCGCATGTCTATGGCATGTACAACAACTCTTGTAGCTAAAAAGAGTCTATGTAACCAAATAATAAGTGTATACTTTAAATGTTTATTTATAGTATCGGTTCTCATGGTGAGGTTGACTACAAAATCACGACAAATACAAAGAGCTATTCACAGGACTACCATACGACTAACCAATATCGAATTAATGTACAATCCCTTTTTACCATACGACTAACCAATATCGAATTAATGTACAATCCCTTTTTAGGACAAATCCCTCCTCTCTTGTCATGGTGTTACGGCAAACCTCTAAGTAGGGTAAAACACAAATAATGTGTTCGGTTTCGTTATAACAAATTCAACAACTTGTTGACAATTTCAACAACCGCTGTTTAACATATGAACCATCCAACTATTGTTGAAAAAATGTAACAACCCCAGTTGTTTAAAGTGTATACAAATGTTGTTTTAACTTTTTCTACAACCATTGTTTAGAATATATTGTAAACAAGTAAACAACCCTGTTGTTAAAATAGCAAATACAAAAATTATTGTACTATAAAACGGTTAAGTCAGAGTCAAACCGGGAATATTTGGGTTATAAGACTAACACGCTACCGTCTACGCTAACTCGGTTTGCTTGGTTTGCAGTGTGACAGAATGGGTTTTGTCGCGATGATTTCGCGTTCGAAACTATCACGTGATTCAACACGTTTCAACAACGCTTGAACAATGGCCGCTTTACGCAACCCTCCTTTCTACAACTAATCATGCTACACCTACAGTTGTATAAAAAAGATTCAACAATCATTTTTACACAACGTTTTTTTTTACACGGCGTTTTAACAGTGCATAATTCGAAGGCACGCCGTATTCACTTTCCGCCCGCCCTGCACAACGCCACACCGCTTTAACCTGTGAATAATCCCCCGCCCGCCCTGCACAACGCCACACCGCTTTAACCTGTGAATAATCGCATGTATAATCCAAATCAAATTCCTCACAGTGCGGAACAAAATTTCCCCTGGAATGTCTAATGAAATGAATACAGACACATTCATCATAACACATCATGTATGGTAAAGATTATTTCCCCGCTTTCATATCATACCTCATTTGATTAATCAACTCGCGCTCATTAACAGGATAAACTGTAGCTTCCTCAGATATCCAAATGCTAGATTTGGGGTCGGATACAATAATGCAATTCTTTCCACATTAAATTAATATTATGACAGCTATTTTCGCTCCAAATAATGACCGCCATTTAGTTTCATTATCATAGGGGTAATTGCACAATTTGTATGATACACTTAGTATTAACCTTTCATAAACATACATACAGTATATACTCTATTGATGCATGTTGTAAATAAAATAATGTGTAAATATAACATAAAGTAGTCAACGTTTTAAACTCTCTTTAAAGGTCAGTCTTGTTAGTAGGCCCCAGTCCTCTACTCACGTGTTTTTGTTATGACGAACTGATCACATTTGTTCCTCATCGTTGCTATTCGTTGTGGATCGTACCACCCCGTCGATACGGGGTAACCTCGCTAGTCATAAGGACCGCTAGTCATAAGGACCGCTATTCATAACGTGTAACTTCCTATATGTGAAGGACCGCTAATCATAACACGAAAAGGGGGTCACTATTCATAAAGGCATATGGTATAGGAAGTTACACGTTATGATTAGCGGTCCTTATGACTAGCGGTCCTTATGACTAGCGGTTCTTATGACTAGCGAGCGGACCCCGTCGATACTGCCCCAGTCACATGTACATGTAAAGCCTCCCGTTAGAGCCATATGTTGGATTTTTTCTTCACAAAATACCAATACGTTGCTCTAAGGGGAATACTTTAGGGAAATATGTGAGTGGGGTATGATATAATGTTAGCTTAGTTCTTGTTTGGCAAGGAAGAACAACACGATTGCTAGACGAATCTGTGAAACACATTGTTTGTATGCCACGTTTTAATACTCTCTGCACCGTTCTGCTTCGTACTGATTCGTTGCAATTATGCTCATATCGCCACGATATGAATAGAGCTTTACATGACTCACAAAGGAACGCGACGATCTTTACAACGAAGCGTTATGAGTCGGAGCAAATTGCAACAAAGTAAAAAATACTAAACACGCATTTACAACGGCAACTAGTTACGAGCTTGATCAAATCATATAGGCGAGACAACAGTATTGAACAATGAATTTCAGCGAATCGAAATATCCTATGCGTGATTTACACGAATGCATAATTGTTGCAATTCGACGTTAACCAAACACGTGAGTATGGGACTGGGGCCTTACTCTGATCATTATTCTATTATTACATCTCAATATTGAATTTGCGCTGGTTAGAAACACATACTGACAAGTCAAATAAGGAATAAGAATTTCATAAATATCAATCAAATTGCATAATTTATAACGCTACTTAAAAAAAAAAAACTTGTTATTGTCATTACTATCGGCTTATAGTCGTGTTTGTATATTAACAGTTTGTTCATCATGTATATTCACATTATTTCTAAAGATTTGTTGAACCAGAATTCGTCCAGGACTAAATGTGAATTTTTATGGCGAATGGATACGTGTTATATATAACATTTTTTTTTCTTTTCTGACATTGTCTTTATTTGCAATGTGTACATACAACATTAGTCATGGAGGGTGTTTGTATGCCATGAATACATCTGTATATATCCTAGCTAGAATACTCTCTAGAAAGAGGGAGATGTGCACCTCAAGTGCAGAATGATTGTGTGTGTAATATCTTGGTAAATGTTCTATAATTATAATATGATTATTGTATATACATTCGAATTACTACACTTAAAATGATCTAGTTACATTGTCAAAATCCACACAATTTACTCAAAACGTTAATGGTCTTCATATTATACTTTGTCGTATTTGTATATTACTAATGTAAGCTTCGAAAGAGTTTTAATGTTTTTAATTTCCTTTTCGTTTAAAGGGATAGTTGAGTTATGGTAAAGAGAGTACAGTTTTGGTCACACTGAAATATAGATACCAAAACCAGCACTATTACATAACAAACTAATAGCTATAACTCTACCATGCTGGAAAGGAATACACAAATACAAATGACTAAGTAAAAAGCCTGTTATCATAAACAAAACAAAAACAGTTACAACTCAAGAGGGCTCTCCCTAAATAGTCATCGGTTTCAGCCATTTAAAATGAATATTGTGCATGTGACATTTTGTTGAAATATTGATTAGATAGAGAGATAATCAACAACTATTTCAAAACCTCTTTTGTAAATATGTGAAAAGAGGAAGCATTTTTAAAATTTTGTTAACGGCTGGTTCCAAATTATTGAATGATTGTGGGGCCCCACAAGACAAATGGTTATGTGTATGGATATTTCAACCATTTCTGAACAAATTTTGATCAGATAAAGTTAATTCTGTCATTTAAATTGTACGCTCTTTTGAATTTGACACTCAGTTTATCATTATCTCGCAACAAATATTTCGTATAGCGCCCTCTAAACCAAAACTCATCTATCCCCTTAAGCAATATTTATGTAAATACTTAAACTGCTGGACAGATGTATACAAATGTGTTAATAAAGTAAATTAAAAGAAAATGTAAATGTGTGTTTTTTGTTGTTGGCAGAACGTTTAAATGCATACTGCCTTTAAAAGAATAATCTTGATTTTACTCCGATATTTGATAAGTGTCATGTTATTGTACAATCCATTATACAAGTATATAAACAGCGATTTATTGCAGTCACGAGGCAAAGATAATCGTACTGCATACTCAAATAAGTAATAAGTGTTTCATAGTACCCAATATTAATGTTACACTACTTTTAAAAAGTACTTTTCATCGTCATTATTATCAGAATATACATAATCCATGTCTGAATGTAATAACGTCAGTTTGTACATCAAACTGATTGTACATGTAAATAACGACACAGTGGCGTAGCGACGGGAAGGAATTAAGGGGGGGGCGCGTTCCCCACGCCCCCCCCCCCCCCCCAACGAAAAAAATAAAGACTATACAAAAACACAATAGGAAACGTAAGGGAACGTTTAACAAACAAAATACATAATGTGAGCCACCCGGTAATGTTGCACCCCCCCCCCCCCCCCCCCCCCCCGATCAGTCCGACTACGTTTATGCCACGTCATGTACATAACTATCTGAAGGCTCCCTTAACTCTTCTGAACCGGAACTCATTCGGGATTGCTCTAGAAAAGTACGGTCGTACTAATTAGCGCGAACAAGTGCGAAGTACTGCGAATGAGCGAACTATTTAGCACGAATAGGCCATCGATATAAACAAAAAATACATCAGTTGTTTGGGGTTTTAGTCCCGTGTGAGGATAACCTATAATATCGATGGAATAAGCGGGAACAAATGTACGGCGAACGGGAGTTAATACTGCGAAAAAATGTGTTCGCAGTAAATCCCGTTCGCGCTTGTTCGCAGTAATTAGTAAATGAGCGCAGCAAGTACTAATTACTGCGAACAAGTGCATGCGAATGAAAAATGTGTTCGCAGTAAATGGCTTGCTCGCACTTCGCGCTTGTTCGCAGTACTTCGCGCTAATTAGTAGGACCATGTGTGTATGAAAAGTGCGTACGTGTTTTACCCACAGCAACAAAAATGTTTTCTCCTGACATGTGTTTATTTGACATGGTAACAGGTAGTCAGAATGTCAGGGTGTTGTAAATATATTAATTATATCTGTATATTCCCTGGCGAGAATACTCACCCGAGAAGTGAAGATGTGCACATCAAATGCAGATCTGAATGATCGTGTACAATCTTAGTATGGTAAACATTATTTCTAAAACGCCATGATGATAAAGTGAGTTAATGTACTGTATATAAATTCGAATTAATACACGTTAAGCTGGTATTAGTATAGGTATAACACGTACATATGTATGCTTATACAGCAGTATGGTTGTAAATGATAATGAATATGTATATGATTATAGTCGAGTGTTGCATTATATTGTACAATTTAATATACAATCAAATACATAGCTATGCTCTTTCAAATTTTACACTCAGTTGTTCATTATCAGTTGTTCATATAACAAAAATCGTTCCGTGTAGTGCCGCTATACCAAAACTCAGCTTTCCCTTTGTTTTTTTAATTTTACAATCCAAAATGGAGTTGTTTTTGCCTAACATATACCAGTAACATATACGTGCAAATGGCAAAGAGCTAACTACTAGGGCCGCCAAATCCTTACTCCTTACTCTGTTTCTTATACCGTATTATATACATCTCCTCTAACTTTGGATGTAAGGTTTTTATTTTGTTCCATTCAAATTTGCTTAAAAGCGTACATGGTTTCAGTCACACATGTCCTTGCATGACTGACGGCTATCTTTGGCATCCGAACCTTCATAATTTAAATTATCGATTAACATGAGTATCACTGAATCTACCAATCACCGTAAAGTCGGCTAATAATTTAGCATTTATCCAAACAATTCCATTGATGATTATAATTGAAAGAAAACAGATTTGAAGATTTAGACTGTAAATACACACATTGCGTAAATATAAGTAATGGGTTTTATACTTCAATGCTGTAAATAAACGAAATGTGATTAGATTAAAGAAAGAGAAAACTGTGGAATAATGACTGTTAATTTTCGTGAATTTATATTTACTCCTGAAAAAGATAATCGTGATACAATATCAAATAATCAATTATGACCATGGTGATGATGATAAAGATGATGATAATATTGATGATGTTGATGAAGGTGATGATGATGATGGTGATGATGAGGATGATGATGATATGAAATCCATTTCATTTCATTTCATTTATTTTCTTTCAACCAAATATCAAAATACACAAAATGCAAGAAAATCAATAAATGGTTGAGGTGCCCCTTGAAAGCAAAGCTTGTAAGCGGGGCACCTTAAAAACATAATAAACTAATTAACTTAATACAATTTTACAAATTGATGATGATGATGACGATATATAATATAGTAGTAGTTGTGGTGTTCCTGGTAATGATGTTTATGGTGGTGGTGGTGGTGGTGAAGATGAAGATGATGATGATAACGATGATGCTTCTGATGATGTTGATGAAGGTGAAGATGCTGATGATGATCATGGTTGCGAGCTCTTCATATTATACAAATGTCAAATAAAAGAAGTGTTTTGTAACAACGATTTCACCTAGGTGCACTCAATGTTTGCGCCATGTCGAGCTACCTGCCATTTATCCTTGCAGTCGACCCCCCCCCCCAACCCCAAAAAAAGAAGAAGAAAATATAGGAAAGGGGGGAACATAATCACATATTTTGCACGCCCCCCCCCCCCCCCCCCCCCCCGCCCCCTCCCCCCACCCATCAATATAATGCTGAATATGACGAAAACATTGACAGGTAATAGAGGGGAACGAAGATAACTATCAACAATCAACCTTCAAAATAGCTGTTTTTTACTTTAGTCATTCGTTAGTCGGTCATATGACATTCGTTAATCATGAAATGTTCATGGATACAAATCGGATCACATGAACTTAAATTTCATCCACCACCTTTAGTTTGACAATGTCACTAGAACCCGTGAAATGTTGGCCAGGTTGAGATGAAACCAACCAAACGATCACAAACACTTCTGCTGATTATGAAAGTGAATCCATTAGTTGTGACAATTTTAATCAAAATTACTTTAAACTCTCACATTTCTCTTTTTCTTCGTTTGCAAACCATTGAACACATGTTATAGTATGGTGCTGCTTTTTTCCAATTATATATTATTTATAAAAACCTATTTTCCTGGCATTCTTGGTGGAATGGACTTCTCAAAATGTTACCCTTTTTTCTAAGAATATTAGTTTGGGTGGTGATACCCTTTAAATTACAGTGCATATATAAATGCATACAGTTAAGTGTAAGCAAGAGTGTCAGGTGACATACAACGGTTCTTGATCAGATTTATATAAACCGAACACAAAAAGTAACTACCCCCCTAAGCAAATTCGTATAATTTCTTTACTGATAATTATTGCCTGTACTTTCACCAAAATACATGTATTTCTAAAGCTGTAATGAACATGTTGTGTGAAATCAGATATATCCATCACTTCATGGCTAAATGAGCACATATTAAAGACAAAATTACCCACTTTCAAAAGTCACAAGAACTTGCGCATGCCTGTACTATGTTGTGAAACAGCACATGTGACTTAATGCATTTATTACAGTTTATGAAAGAATGCTGATTGAAATTACATCAATTTTGATTTTGTCATGGCACATGTGGTTAAATAAAATCATTGCAATTGTAAAACAGTGCAATTATAAATTGCTCATCACATAATGAACTGCAATATCAATATTACTTTTGTGAATTTTGAAATATTATTATTTTCTCATGGATTAATTGTTACATCTTATTTTTACATATTGTTGTCCTACCTATACCATTTTTGCGAAAAGAAATGTGAAACGATTCAGGGTTATGAAATTAAGAGCTGTTGTTTAGGGGGTTAGTCACTTTTTGTGTTAGGTTTAGTATGAAATGTACTGATTACAAAATAATGTGCACTGATGAAATACATTAATGAGTGGTTCTTTATAGGATTCTTAATATGATTCATATCAATTCCTCATTAAAAGTCTAGAAAGTCCCTCGAGACACCTGCCTGTTTTCCAAAAATAGGGAGCTTTAGATTTCACAACCTAGCCCATGACGCGGAATCTTCTCTCCCCTAACGCTGCGTTCTTCTCCTTATCGACCAATCACGGCGCGGTATAGGCTGAAGAACGCAGCGTTAGGGGAGAGAAGATTCCGCGTCATGTGCTAGGTTGTGAAATCTAAAGCTCCCTAATGACACCACCCCTGCAACGATAGTCTAGTTTAGACCGTTGCGTGCTGAACTCCGTCACCCAGAGCTGGCGCCGTCCAACGAGAGAGATCTGCATCTCAGCAATGATCGCTGCCACAACGATCACTGCTGAGATGCAGATCTCTCTCGTTGGCGGCGCTGTTGGGTGTGTCGGCTTTGGGTGAATAAGTTCAGCACGCGACGGTCTAAACTAGACTACTGCAACAACCGCACGCCCCACGCCTGAGAACCCCCCCCCCCCCCCCCCATCCGCGATTTTTTTGTTCCGCACACGTTAAAGCAATTCCTTGTAAATTATTCATAAGCAATAATGTAGGCCACATTTTTAAGACTTTAGTGGATACTCTGCATGATACATTTACTAAATGAACTGCTACTCCCCATGTATTATGGCAAAAGAACAGAAGAGTCATAAGAGAGGATTCGAACCTATAATACCAAGTTTTGAAGTCCACAGCGTGACCTATAGGCCACGTTAATCTCGATGGTCAGTATGGTCTTTTTGTAATCATAACCCTCATACTCACCCAATCCCTAATCATAGTTATTAATACTAATTAGAATCCTTGACCTTCGTCGCTGCTTATGAATAATTCATTAGGATTTGCTTTAACATGTGCGGACAATAAAATAGCCCCCCGTCCACAGCTTAGTCTCAAACATAATGCGCCACTGGTACCACTTTGGTACCACTCGAATACAGTGCACTCGTCAACCCATTGGGGAGAAACCCAACCATGAGGCAAGCTACCGTCATAAAAAGTGGCGCCCTTCTAGGGAGAGTGGAGGTAACAACCGATGCACAACATAACAACGCCACCCTCATTGCAATCTCGTGCCTTTGTACCGCATATCTTGTCGCGATTAGAGATTAGTACTTAGTGAAACGTGCAACCTGATTTTGATACGCCTTACCAATCATACGTATAACGTAACAAACCAGAAAAGCAATGCTCCGTTCGTCTACTTAGCAATCGCAGCGTCATTCGTGTACATGGATTGATCGGTATTAAAACAAACGAGCTGTATTGATACATTATTTTGATTTTGACAGTTTGGCGGGCAAGTTGAAACAAATCCCAGAGTATGCCTAGTTCATGAAGTAAACGACTTTTCCAGGAACAATAGTGTTCATACCATATTGCTCAATGACAACTCTGTACAATTGAACACGCATATTTGTTTGAATCATAAACAAAGAAGGAAGGATATTTAATGTGGAATAGTTACAGAGTGAGATAATTGTTTTACTTTGTCGCAGACGAAGGTTGGCAGTCAGGCTGAGCTGAGATCACGGGAAATATAACTTACGACGATGATGCGGCGATGGCTTGTCAAACGTCTGGTGGTCTTGTCTTCCGCCACAATTGTGGCGCTATTCGTTCTCTTCCAACGCCTGCTGGGACCAGCTAATCCCGCCACGTCAGGCTCACTTTGCCGCGGACGATGGAATTGTCGACGAAGCTACGGCCCGGCTGTCGGCGTGGTTGTCGAAGGTTCCATTCCGGAAGAACTCAACAACTGCTCGTGCTTCCAAAGGTACCTCAGATGCAACGGCGCAAACGATTCTAGTACCCAGGAACGTAATGAAACTAAACCGGCTCTGCAAAGTATGAACTTGACATCTAACGCGACGTTTGCCAGGAAGTCTGATACCGGATCAGCTAACTCATCCGCGGAGCTTACAGAGGGAAAGTATCTGTCCGAACCGATTGATAAACACAACTACAGCTACCTGCACAATCCAACCAGGACGTGCTTCAACGAGAATGGATCTCAAGCTGGCATCTACCTTCTATTCATCGTGCCCTCGGCGCCAGAGAACTTCAAGCGCCGCGAAGCAATTCGGAGATCGTACGGGAATGCAACGGTCTGGCCGATCATCAATTCAGCGGGAACAAAGACAGTGTTCTTGTTGGCGATGACCACGAATAAAGACATGCAGGAGCGCCTCGACAAAGAGGCCG
>JBAMJV010007444.1:22500-57239 GCA_037951105.1 Echinarachnius parma
TTTACCAACCATTCATTTATTTTCTCTTTAATTTGCTTTAATAGATTCTCAATTAAATTGTCTTTAAATCACCATTACTAGAGATCAGGGCCCATATTCAAAGTAATTGTTAAGTTTAAAGTAACGCGCGGCGCTCCATGAAAAGCAGTGGGCATTCGAAAGCACGGTTTAAAGGGATCTAGTATCTTTTTTGACATGTGCAAAAAGCGATGAGTGGTTGATACAATGTATATTGTTGTTATCCGATATGTCCACTGGGTGTTGTGTGAAAATTTCAAGTTGAATGGACTTTATATGTCCGAGTAATGAGTAAAAATGCAAAGTGACACTCATTAACTCATTGCACTCACTTTGGACACGGTTCTGACGATCCATTGGATAATTTGAAATCTGAACAGTTCGGTCGTAAATATCTTTTTAACGAAAGGGAAATTTGAAAAACCGAAACCTGTCCCATGCTTTTTTTGTTAATAAGAATGCAACATGGTATGAGGGAACCGCTAGAATTTAAATTGGATTTCGAGGATTTGGACAATGTTACTAAGTCCCTTTAATATGATTTGTTAATAACAACTTGCTTTGTAAATTGTACACGCTATTTTACCGATAACAACATAACACAGACAATTTGGCATTGTACCTAGTAATATTTACACTATAGTATAGAATATAATTGACACTCGAGCTTTGATTCAGTAAACTACGCGAAAGTACATCTTTTTTACACTTTAAAAAAATCGAAACAAATACATACTTTAGAGGGATTTACTAACTTTGTTGACATGCGCACAAACTGGCAAATGGTTGGTCTGTGATCTGATATGTCCACTGAGTTATGTATGAACAGTCCATGGTAAATAAATGTCATGTGACCGTGTAATGGACGGACATTCAAAGTGACATTCGCTAACTCATCCAGAACATAATTATAAATCAAATATAAACACTTCAATCATACACATCCATGCTTCTATTAGTAATACGAATACTATGAGGGATATGAAGACCGTAATAATACGTACGTATTGAGGATTGTGTCAATGTTACTAAATCTTTTTAAAGAAACAATTATAACCATACTTCAACTATAACTTAAACTCAAATGTGTGATTTGCTTATGTACATGAAACACAATATTCAAGATGACTTAAAGGGATCTAGTAACCTTGCTGACATGTGCAAAAAGTGATAAATGGTTGATACAATGTATATTGTTGTCCTCTGATATGTCCACTGGGTGTTGTGTGAAAATTTCAAGTTAAATGGACGTTATATGGCCGAGTAATGAGCAGAAATGCAAATTTATATTCACTTACTCATTGCACTGACTTTGTACACGGTTACGACTATCCAGTGGATAGTTTAACATTTGAACACTTCAATCGTAAATATCTTTTTAACGAAAGGGACATTCTAAAAAAACGAAACATGTCCCATGCTTCTATTGTTAATACGTATACGACAAGGTACGAGGAAACCGCTAGAATTCACATTGGATTTTGAGGACTTGGACAATGTCACTAGATCCCTTTAAGTCCTTTAATAGCAAATACAGTTATACATTGTACACAAAACATATACCTGTTTTTATGTTATATCCCGCAAAATATTACATTGTATGAAGAATTGAAAGCGTTCATTAGTTTTAAGCAAAACAAAAATTGAAGAAATATGTAATGATTTCCACATCCACAACGATACGAATAACATTATAAAGAATGATTAAGAATGATTTATTTTGCGATCTACGACAAAATGCCATTTTTTGGTACAGTAAACGGCCGAAATCTAATCCTTTACATGGAAACCACATTTGTAAATTCCAGCTAACACGTATTGCCTCCAATAAATAACTCAAACAGTCGATAGATAATGTAGAAATTTACTCAATCGAGTCATAAATACATTAAAAATATTAACTTTCGAGACGAATCATCTACGTTTGTGTTCATTTTGAGATATGGCGAAGAAAGTATCACCTATTATGCAGTTATATTGATTAGAACATCAGATATGTATTTTGATATTAGAGAGAAAGAAACGTTAAAATGCATTAACATATGTTAAAGGGATAGTACAATCTTGGTCAAACTAAATGTCACTAGTAACCAAAACCTGCTCCATAACATTACCAACAAATAGTTCTAATTCAACCATGCTATAAATATACATACATTTATAAACGACTTGTGCAAGTGATGTTTGTAAAAAAAAAAAAAGATGACATAGACAGATCATCAACAAGTATTTAGAAACCTTTTTCAGTAATTTTTGAAAAAAGGTGTTAGCATTTTGTCCCCTCTTAACAATGCTTAAATCATTAAATGAATGTGGCTTCCCATTTTTACTTTGACCGGATATATTTATTGATATTTCAGCTGTTTCTGAACTAATTTTGATCACATACAGTTTATTTTGTTATTATTGTATTATCTTACATATTCTGTTTTTCATTACCTCACAACAGCCATATATGATGAGAATGTAACTGAATATTAATGTGTTTTTTTATCAACGTTCCCGTTAACGCTTTTAATTTATAGAGCCCGAACTAAAGATACAACCTGGCATATTGTTACTGACAATTAATGCGCAGTAATATTTATTTGGCAGTATGATATGCATGGTGCATGTGCGCTGTTGGTTATATGGTAAATTACATGCACAACGATTCGTTAAGTTTCTGGACCTCGGACTCGGAGATAGTGGAATCATAGATCCTGACTTCGTCAATCAGTCCATAGAAATATTCGGCGGAGCTGCCGACGCCAGCTTGCCCAATAGTCACCGGGGTGTTGCGGGTTAAGATGGGACCATTGCAGCAATCCGGCTTCTGTACCAGCTGTCGCACGCCGTTGAAATAATACAGCAGCGCAGAGCCGTTATACGTCATTGCGACATGGTGCCATGTGTTGGTCGTGGCTATTAAATTAACATAGTCCCATGCGTTAACGTCGTCGGTATAGACGCTTCCACCTAGCATTTGCCCGTCGAATTCACGTCCCATTCGGATTTCCCAGCCACCATTCGAACCGTATCCGTTGTTAACAATACCTTGAAAGTTACCAAACTCTCCGGTGCGTTTGAACCAAACACTGACGCTGAAGTTCGTCCCCCACGGGTTGTTCTTGAACGAGTCAACAGTGACCTTGGAACTGCCGTTGAAAGAAGCGGCCTGTCCGCAGATCCCATCTACGTAACCGACATTTCCGATGACATTTCCATGGTGGCCGCCTCCCGAAGTGTCCTCGACGTTCCCTTCGAACCTGTAGTATGCTTAACAATTACAAACAAAAAATAATAGTGTGAGTGGTTAATATGGCTATTTTAATTTATAAAAGTTTTACGTTATGACTACTAGAAGGGGACCACAATACTTGTATCGGATACAAGTCGCTACTAATTGCTCCGTACTTTGAATCTTTGCTAACTTGTATGAAGCTGGTTGGATACAGTCATGGTAATCCTGATAAAATACTCTTTGGAAAAAAGAAATCGTATATTTAATTGCGCAAAGGGCTTGTAAACTATTCGAGCATTTATACGTCCCGTAAAACATAGTTCTTTCAGATAGCAAACGATTTGGGAAAGTGATTTCCTTTGCATAATGTATTTACTTTAATTCAGTTAAGTGCATGTGCTCTAACAAATTACTTAATTTTAGCGGAGTCTGAATAACAAAGATTTTGTTTACATAGTATTGTATACAAAAATAAATGGACACATTGATCATAATAAACTGTTTCTTGTATAACATCATACAACCACAATTTTATATTGTGTATTATAAACTTAAAGATAATGATCTATTTAAGTGTTGCAATTAAATTGAGTGCAAGTTGCAAGTTCGTATGACAATGGGATGTGGTAACCACGAGTAAACAAGGTTGATGGTTCCTAAAACTTATAGCACAAAAATGCCCAAGTCTATTCGCATATTGAATTTTGTTATGTTATAATTCCATTGCTAAGGCAATCATAATTCTTACAAACCTGAACTCAAAATCATACATTGAGGACGAATAAGGGGCTTGAGTGCCCGAGTTTTTACAGCCATATGGCGTTTGTGTGAATTTTGTGAAATTTAATATGCGACATTGGCACCCGAGGAGTTAATCTGTTAATGTTAACTACAATTTGTCAAGTATATATTGGCAGTTTAATTTTGCTCTCATAAACAGTTAACATAAGGACAACAACTAACCTGGCAGTTTCACACGGGGAGTTGCTGTTGACATTGGCACCGTTGACGCCTGCTTTGTAGTCGTGGGATGATACGATGTCGTTGGATCACTAGCTGTTGTCGACCGGCTTGTCGATGTCTGCGATGTATCCGTGGTCAAATGGGATGTCGACACCATCGGTGTAGTTACTTGATGCGTTGTGATCGACGCGGTCCTGGTTGATTGGGATGTCGTCATCGATGACGTCGAAGTTGGTTGTTGTGTCGTGATTGACGACATCGAATTAGGTTGAGTTGCCATGATGGACGACGTTGTAGCCGGTTGGGATGTCGTGATCGGCGACGTCGAAGTTGGATTAGACGAGTTGATCAACGGTGTTTGGCTGTCATGTGCCGACGTCGACTGCTGCTTCGTGGTTTCCGGCAAATCTGTTGAAATTTGAGTTGAGATTGTTGAGATTGAAATAATTATTTTATTTCATGGCACAGACTTTTGGAATCAAAGCACATACAGTGTCTAAATTATGATTGCTTTTGGTAAGGTTTTCGTTAGCACTATGATAATTGTAAATATCTAAAAGAAAAAAAGAGGGGTAGATATATGAGGAGAATTTGTTTTTCTCAAAATACTAGTTCTGAGAAGAGCTGCATACCGAGATTTGTAAAAAGGAGTTTAAAGGTGGAATTCGTTCATGTAGTAATATAACTTTTGAGAATGTATTGGTCATATTATACAATGTAGTAGTATATACGTCTCGTGTCTTAATGTACCTCTCCATACATCAAACGTGATTTTGTAGAAAGGAGTCTTTTAAGTGATCATAAAACTGTAGTATAACTCTCATGTCTTAGAGGGATCTAGTAACTTTGTTGAGATGTGCAAAAATTGATGAGTTGTGGATACAATGGTTAATGTTGTTATCTTATAATTATGTCCAATGGGTGTTGTGTGAAATTTCAAGTTAAATGGACGTTATATGGCCGAGTAATAAGCAAAAATGCAAAGTGATATTCACTAACTCATTTCGCACACTTTGTACAAGTTTTTCGCGGTCCAGTGGATAATTTAACATCTGAATACTTCAATCGTAAATATTTTTTTAACGAAAGGGAAATTTGAAAAACCGAAACCTGTCCCATGTATTTATTGTTAATACGAATACAACAAGGTATGAAGGAACCTCTAGAATTCCAATCTGATTTTGAGGATTTGGACAATGTTACTATATGTCCCTTTAATGTGCATCTACATTTATTATGTCCCTCTCCTTTTCCATTCTATTTTCTTTCACTTTTCTCTCCTTTTGCCTGTCTTCCTTTCTCTACTTGATCCGTATCTCGCTCTCTACTTGCCTTTTTCTGTATGTTTGTAATGGTGAATGTTTATTTATATATGACATTTAAAAACATATTAATATGTTTATGTTTGTAGTATATGAATATTATAAGTTGTTATGTGATATTGTGAACCCAAGACAATTTTCCATTGAGTTGGACCAATAAAATATTGACTGGAATTGATTTGAAACAATAATTCATGGCAGAGAAAGGGGAGTAAAATAATGTCTTAATAGAGATAATGATCTATTCTAGTGTTGCAATTAAATTGAGTGCAAGTTGCAAGTTCGTATGACAATGGGATGTGGTAACCACGAGTAAACAAGGTTGATGGTTTCTAGAACTTATATCACAAAAATGCCCAAGTTCTCTCTATTCACATATATATTGAGTTTTGTTATATATAAGTGTTAATTTCAATTGCTTAGGCAATCATAATCCTTACAAACCTGAACTCGAAATAATACATTGAGGATAAATAAGGGGATTGAGTGCCCGGATTTTTACAGCCATACGGCGTCTGTGTGAATTGTGTGGTGAAAATATGCGACATTGGCACCCGAGGAGTTAATCTATTAATGTAAACTAAAATTTGTCAAGTATATATTGGCAGCTTAATTTTGCTCTCATAGACAGTTAACATAAGGGCAACAACTAACCTTGCGTTTTCACACGGGGAGTTGCTGTCGACATTGGCACCGTTGACACCTGCGTTGTGGTCTTGGGAGAATACGATGTCGTTGATTCACCAGCTGTTGTCGACCGGCTTGTCGATGTCTGCGATGTCTCTGTGGTCAAATGGGACGTCGACACCTTCGGTGAAGTTGGTTGATGCGTTGTGATCGACGCGGTCCTGGTTGATTGGGATGTCGTCATCGATGACGTCGAAGTTGGTTGTTGTGTCATGATTGACGACATCGAATTAGGTTGAGTTGCCATGATGGACGACGTTGTAGCCGGTTGGGATGTCGTGATCGGCGACGTCGAAGTTGGATTAGACGAGTTGATCAACGGTGTTTGGCTGTCATGTGCCGACGTCGACTGCTGCTTCGTGGTTTCCGGCAAATCTGTTGAAATTTGAGTTCAAATTGTTGAGATTGAAATAATTAGGTTACTTCATTGCACAGACTTTCAGGGTGGAATTCTCATCAAAAGGTTAAATTTAGCCCGGGTTAAATTTTTATGGAGCGCCACACTGCAAACAATGCGCACTTATTTATAAATGCGCGCTTGTACTAGATATGCGCTCTCATCCTTCATAAACGCAACACAAAACCTATGAATAGACCATTGCGCCTGACGCTTATTTTTACGCATAACTGGCAGGAAGAAAGTATGAAAAAAGTGTGTAGAAACTTGACAATAATCGTTGATTTTGCCAGATTTATTTGACTTTTCATATAAATAAAATGGACTCATCTTGCGTGGAAACCTCCAAACTTCCGCTGTCAAAATCGAGTATAGAAAGCGCTAATTGAATGAAGAAAAAAATAGGATAAGTGCCAATGGAGACTATGGTGGCAAAGGAGTAACTACCCGGCTTTCCATAAAACAGTGGGTTAAATTTAACCTACTTCTGACGTAAAACGACGCGAAACGACGCGATTTAGCACTGTGCTAAAAAAAGGTCTCCATGAGAATTCCAGCCTTAGAATCAAAAACACATGGTGTTTAAATTATGATAGGTTTTCGATAGCACCATGATAATTGTAAAAATGCATATTTAAAAGAAAAAAGAGCGGTAGATAGATGAGGACAATTTGTTTTTTCTCAAAATACTAGTTCTGAAAAGAACAGATCAAACAAGATTTGTAGAAAGGAGTAGTTTATATGATCATAAAAGAAGAAGAAGAAGAAGAAGAAGAAGAAGAAGAAGTAGAAGAAGGAAGAAGAAGAAGAAGAAGAAGAAGAAGAAGAAGAAGAAGAAGAAGAAGAAGAAGAAGAAGAAGAAGAAGAAGAAGAAGAAGAAGAAGAAGAAGAAGAAGAAGAAGAAGAAGAAGAAAAGGAAGAAGAAGAAGAAGAAGAAGAAGAAGAAGAAAAAAAGAAGAAGAAGAAGTGGAAGAGACAAAGACAAAGAAGAAGAAGCAGAAGGGGGGAAGCAGATGTAGAAGAAAAGGAGGGAGAAAAAGAAGAAGAAGAAGAAGAAGAAGAAGAAGAAGAAGAAGAAGAAGAAGAAGAAGAAGAAGAAGAAGAAGAAGAATAAGTGGAAGAGACAAAGAAAAAGTAGAAGAAGCAGAAGGAGGGGAAAAGCAGATGCAGAAGAAGAGGAGGGAGGAAAAACAAAAGAGATACAATGAATGGTTTACCCCTCTTCGCAGTTGAGTCCGGTAGTCATTGACGGACAGTGGCACATGTAGGATGTCATGGTCTCCTCACATCGTCCATTGTGACATGGTTACTGTGGCAGTCTGAAAGTATCACATTGCATTGATATCAGTGGTATTTTTCAAAGCTAACTCGTGCCTCATCAAAAATTGTTAACCATTCGATTTAATCAATGAAAATCAATATATCATGCATCATTAAAATCATTACTCATGCATGTCGAATGTAAAAAGCAAACACAAACGATTGACTATTGTCACATTATTTATTTCAGTTATTCCAATGAACTCATACGCGATATGTAAATATTCATCTTCTATCGAAATTGAAAGACATTTTTGTAATAGTATTTAGCACATATCGACAAAATGTACCTGGTTTGCGACATACATAGGAGTTAAATAACTCAACTATTGTACCAATGCTTAGGAGATACCCAAAGGGACATTATATACGGTTTAGGGTCTCTGTCACCCTGTTTCCCATGATGTGTTCAAATGTAAGTAAAGTGGTATTTGTGTACCCTGTTTTATTATATTAAATCGGACACAATACAAGCAAACTAGACAAACTTGCTTTACATGTAATATAGTATATGTTTAATCTAAGCTTTCAGTTACAAGCATCAATACATTCAATTACGGTTATCAAATTAACTTCATTACGTATAAAGACAGGTGAGTTACCAAGTCTTTATAACCAATTGCAAGAGAACACTGGAATAATCTATTCATAAAAGCCGGCAATTTTGGAGGTCATTTAAGAGGAGAAATAGCTAATAGTAATTCTCAGTATAAACCCTATCTTAATGTTCGGATTATTAGGGTGCACCAATTGAATCAAACCATAACGGAAGAATGGCCGTAGAGACGCGTGAAGACTCTCGTAGCCTACAGTCCCCGCTGAACGCTACTCGAATGCCGGATCGCGTGCCGGATCATCGTCGAGACAAACTGTGCTGAAGACGAGCGATCTGTCCACTGGGTGCGCGAACCGAATACATCAATCGGAGTTCGACGCTGGGTTCAGACGCGGAACGCGAACATCGGATACCGTCGTCGGCTGACTCCGCCGGTCTAGGATACCGGATGAAGAAGTCGGATACCGGATGAAGAGGTCGGATATCGGATGTAGAAGTCGGATATCGGATGGAGAAGTCGGATACCGGATGAAGAAGTCGGAAGCCGGATATCGCCACCGGATGTAGATGCCCGGTCCAATCACCGGATGTAGAAGTCAGGTCCAATAACCGGATGCAAGGTCACCAGTTGTGGTGAAGGCTTGGACGTTGTCGTGCTGCACACTGGGCTGGAGAGTCACCGAAAAGGGATTTCCTTTTTTAAAACCTTTAACTAAAACATTTAGAAAGGCAAACTTGGTCCACTCAAATCACAGCCATCTCACGCACGTCCGTCTGGAGCAGGATCTCAAATCACTCTGCCTTATTCTGATATACTCACACACATCCAGACACTCGCATTTCCCGCCCCGATCTTACAGCCAATCAGCGCTTCCACCTACCCCATCTCCAAGCAACCGCACAATATCCTCACCCACGTGATACCGAGGGCCCAATCACACGCGCTACACGAACTAGCTCCCGACTGCCACGTAGGCCACTCACTCACGTGACTCGATGACTCCACAGCAACACTCACTCTATCGCGCACGCTGGGGCTAGCGAAAGTTACGCAAGGATCGTCCTATTGTTACCGTAACGACATGCTGCTGCGGTATCGCTCGATATATCTCGCGCAAGCAGGGTCTAGCGAACGCTATATTGCGATCGACCTGTTGTTGCCTAGCAACCTCAAACACCTTAATTACGCTAGCAGGCACCAGCAGCGATAAACTTGTCCATTTTCCGCTCAGCTGGTGACAGTCTCGTTACAGAAAGAGACACGATCGATTGTAAGTTACAATTAATCGTAAGTCAGAAGATGTGCGGGTTTCAACCAATCCGATTTGCGCATTTAGAACACATGATCTAACTTAAAATTATTTGTATCGTACAATCGACTGTACCTCTTTCTGCAACGGGACATACACGTAACAGGAAGTATGCACTCATCATTAACAATAAGTACACATGCCCGCGTTATATTCATTTTATTCTTCTACCTGGAATTCGACAGATGCGGAAACCTGGAGGGATGCCTAGTCGGCTTTGTCGGCCACAAGTCCCCGCTGCTTGGAGTGATCTTGGTATCATCTTCGGGATAGTCTGTACCATCCGGCTTCCCGTTGCTGGATTAACGACTTCAACCGACCTGCACGGTCGCATGGGTTAGTGTGTAGTTCAGCCCCGTAGTCATCTTCACAGTTAAAGCTGTCCACGTGGTCAGCTGAGAACGCCAGCGGGGCTTCAGGGATAAATCAGATTCAATACGAATAGAAAGAACTCATTAGTTTCTTTTTCGGAAAGAATTGTGATGCGGATATTGTTACTGCAAAGGACCATCGGCATCGCTATATCACCCGGATTATAAATGCAAAGATGAGACTATCCAGCGGTTATAAAAATATAGATGCAATATTTAATTGTACTCGTATGTAATTTATTGTTGTCAATATATCAACTATCAAAGATTAGCACAGTAAATCAGGCTACGACGTAATTATAAACTGCAGCTTTCTGTACAGCATGGTATAATAACTGGTGCGATGTGCATAAATGGCACTGCGCACATTGCAGCCATTGGCGAAGGCAAGTGACCGTAGTGAAATACAATTAACTAAAACTCAAACTCAATCTCCAACATTTCTTCCATATGATATATAAAAAAAACGTTGAGGAAAATAAATACATAACAACTAAACATATTTACCAATTATCAGCATACTGACAAACAGAGCTTCCAATACACTATTTTGCCATTGGGTAGCCATCATCTGCAAATTGAGATAGGGAATATTTTGTTTAAATACATTTTGTCAATATAGTAGGCTAACTATATCCCAGCCTTTATCCTGATTATACCAATATACATATTTAAAAAATAAAAATTCTCTCGGCCAATTTCGAAGCTTCTCGTTCGTTGTGATAAACGAGTCATTCAATTGCACGAAATTGAGCTAAATGCTTGCAGCTGTAGTTCAAAAATGCACTTTGTTTAGACGATTTAGCTCTTCGGTCAGGTGATTTAACAATTTTAGCATTCAATAAAAGAAACACTCTATTTGCATTCAATTTCGCCAATGGATTTTGCGGAAGGCGATTACGTAATCACGAATGTTTTGCTTTAAATTTAATGACCTTTTTAACGAATTAGAAACACGTTTTAAATCGAATGCAAACAAACTGTTTTTGAATGATCATTATATGAATTCGAATGTTTCAAAACGAATTTGAACTGCAAAATACAGGTGCGGTGCCAAAATCAGCGAAATCGAATGCACACAAAATGAATTCGTGTGGCCAACTTACAAAATTGACCGAAACATCCTATATATAAGGGATAAGATATTATGTGAACAAAGTAAAAACATATGATGAACAATCATTAAGAAACAGGTTATAGTGTCTATCCTAACACACGACACCCGTTCGCAAGATCAGGAATGCATGTCATGCGTGCGAAATAACAAGTTTTTGCCCATCTGATGCCCAAATGAAACTGCAAAATAACATATGAACGGCGAAGTTAGAAGGCATTCACAAACAATGAGCAGACGTTAGCACAAGATGTGTGCGGTCTATACACCTGAAAGTTGAACCATTTCTTACACAAAATGTGCATGTAATATTTGATGTTTGGTTACAATAATGATTCAATAGAGAGATCATCAAAACAACTAATAATAATTATAATGATAATAAAATAAAACATTTATCATAGAGCGCCATGTATCTAGGTGCCTAATATTAAGAGGCCTTGTCATCAGGTACAGTTTAAACCCACACAATGATCTTGTGCACCATCTCAACTCCCAGGGGAGCAAACTAGTCCAAGCTGCCCTATGATGAAGAGCGTTACAGGCTAACTTAACACCCGACCAAATTCCCATTTATACTACTGGGTCAGAGCAGCAATATGGATTAAATGCCTACATGTATTCCAAACATGTATGGATTATGAATATGTTATTAAAGGGGAAGTTTAGTTTTGGTAGAGAGGGCGCTGCACATCACACATTTTTCGTGAGATAATGAAAACCTGAGTGTCAAATTTGAGAGAACATGCAATTTTAATGGCAGAATAAACTTTATTTGGTCAAAATCGGTCAAGAAATGGCTGAAATATCAATAAATATATTTGATCTTATAATTATTTGGGGCCAAAATAATTAGATGATTTAAAAAAAAAAAATAGTTAATGCTTACACCTTTTCAAAAATTTTCAAAGCGTTTTTTAAATAGTTGTTGATGATCTACTTAATCATTATTTCAGTAGAACATCACATGCATTATGTTTTGTGAAAAATGGTTGAAACCAATGCCTTTTTAGAAAGCGCCCTCTTGTGTTTTAACTTTTACTGGCTCTTTTTTAATGATAACAGGCTTTTTACTTAGTCGTTTGTAATTTTGTATACCTTTCGAGCATGGTGGAGTAATAACTATTAGTTTATAATGTTACTGTCCAGGTTTGGTTACTAAAGTTCAGCCTTACCAAAACTGTACTACCCCTTTAAATAATCGAATGTATATGTGGGGCCAAATACATTTCTGGATATTTCAGCTGTTTCTGAACAGACTTCCTGTAAAATTAGGTTTTGTCCAATATAACACTAATTGGTGTAGTACCTCTCAAAAAAGATAATTACTTGTCTGATGCACCCTCTAAACAAAAACTGAGGCATTGCTTTAATTACACGGCCATGTACAATGAATAGAAGCTTGACAAAGTTATCAAAGTGCCTAGAATGATGTCGATTGCGTGCATTGAGGAATAAATAAAAGGTATTTGACGTCATCATCTTTGTGATATGAGTCATGCATGGAACCTATATGATAAAGGATATATTATGAATAAATTATAAACTGTCGAACATAGGCGTCGATTTCTTCTCGGCATGGGGGGGGGGGGGGAATACGTAATTTTGACCACATTCGGCTAGGGAGCGAAGCGACCAACCCATAAGCGTGCATAGAGTTTAATGAGAGGGGGGGGGGGGGGGTGGGGGGAAAAATAGTTTGTAACTGAATAACACCGAAAGTCAATGGGCATTGATTACACGTAGCACACTTGGTGAGCACTTTCGCAAGAGTTAGGAAAATAGGGGCGCGCTAATATAGTCCGTATCTTAATTGGGGCCCGGGGGGGCGTAACCTCCTGAAAATTCTGAATTTGGGCAGTTTAGCTGTCTCAGGATATGGTTTGGAGAAGACTATTTTATAAACGTATACACAATGAATGAGAGGGGGCAAAGCTAATACTATTTCATATTAATTTTGTGAACCCCAAATATCGGGGATGGGAGATAATAATACAGGTCACCCGGACCTAAATATCCCCTCCCCCATCCCCCGTGATCTACGCCCATGCTGTCGGACTCACGATACCTTCATCATGTTAAAAAAAACACACATATCAAATCCGCTTTGGGTACGAAGAAGAACACTCGATAAAAGTAAAAAGAAAGTGAGGACATTTTTCTCACAGGGGGTTGACTGATGATGTTGCCAGTATATTATCTATTTTGACGTTATCATTACGATTTCCAAAATGGTTTTCATTCGGGAGGGACAAGGGGGGACTGCAGCCGCAGCCTCCTTAGTCACTAGCTGCACGCCACATTCGTGTTTTTCAATGTTACGTTAGCTGTATGGACCAACTCTAATAAAGCGACTTTCCTTTTCTCATATACAGGTATGACATGTATTATCACAAACAATATTCCAGAACTGTCACCGATCAAAATGACATTAACAACCAAACGTACAATTTTATTCTCCAACCGAATACATCAGACGTCCAGTATGGCGAGTTTACAGAAATATAAATGGTTTGGGTTCGGGGCGCTTCGGACATGTCGGATGTTGTTTGCGAGGTTAACGAAAGTTAGTGTTAGAAAATCAAAGGAACATTACTTTTAAAGCTACAACTGTTCGATCAAAGTATGTTCATAAACGACTAAAACATCCCCCAATAATACAATTCGAATATAACTTGCGGGTACACATTGTTTGTGGATACGGAGTCATGGGCCCCGTTGCAGAAAAGGAAACACTCGATTGTAAGTTACAATTAATCATAAGTCAGACAGAAAATGTGCGGGTTTCAAACAATTAGATTTGCGCATTTACAATTGATTATAACTGACAATCGATTACATATCTTTCTAGAATCGTCAAAGTGTCTACGTAGGTCCATCTTGTTAAACCTGATATACTTGAATGCAATAAGGGTCCTAATTAAGTCAGTACGACTTTTTTTTCCAATTGTTGTAAACCCTGTTATTTATCATTAAAAGCTAATAGTTATAATTCAGTGATGCTTGAAATGTACAAGCAAACATATTAACGGCTAAGTTCAAGTCTGTTTTCATGAAATCAAAAATAAGCAATCACCTATGGGTCTCAACCTGTATACATTTGTGTTTAAATATAATGAGAAGTTTTGTTAAAATAGATAAAACAAGTAGATCACGAAGACCGACTCCAAGAAAAAAGGTAAATAATTGTTCATATAATAACTGCACCCAATTTCATCAAATGTAATGAATTGTTGCCAGGAATACCACAAAGTGTGTTAAATGTCATCAGAATTCAGAGCTGATTATACATGAATTATACAAGGAACCACGTACTCTTCTCTAAAGAGCAAGCTGTAATAAAATAATTTAAATAAATGTTCAAATAATAATTGCATCCAATTTCATCAAATTGAATTGTTGCTAGGATTTTAACTAAAATGTGTTTAATGTCATTAGAATTCACCTAATATGTTTAAAAGTAATTTAAATGGATAGTACAGTTTTGGTAAGGCTGAGGCTTTAGTAACCAAATCCTGCACAATAACATTACAAACTAATATATACAACTCCACCATGCATGCAAACTATAGAAAATTACAACGACTAAGTAAAAAGCCTGTTATTATTAAAAAGAGCCAGTAAATTACAAAAGGGCGCTTTCTAAAAATGCATTGGTTTCAACCATTTTTCATACAAAATTATGCATATGATGTTTTGTTGAAATAGTTCTTAAATAAAGAGATCATCAAACAACTATTTAAAAACCTCTTTTGACAATTTTTGAAAAAGTGTAATAATTGTTTTCATTTGTTTTAAAAATCATCGAATAAATCTGGGGCCCAGATTTATTCCGATTGGATATATTTTCAGCCGTTTCTGAACCAATCTTGTTCAAATAAAGTTTATTCAGTCATTAAAATTGTATGCTCTTTCAAATTTTACACTCCGTTTTTCATCATCTCACAACAATTTTTATTTCCTGCAGGCCCTCTATACCAAAATTGAACTACCCCTTTAATGAAATACAATTAATGTAATTCCATTCAATTTGCAATTTCATCAAATTTCATGAAACATCATCAAGCTACAACAAATTTCATAAGATTTCATAGAATATCAGATGTCAAAAGATTTAATATAATTCTCTACAATATCATTGAAATTATGAATATTCACTCGTATTGATAAACTTTACTTGAACAGACCAGACACGCCTGCACATTTTAGCGGCAATCGGGCGTTTCAAGATCGAGATCTGAGGTTCCTCCAGGCCGCAGACAAACTTCCATTATGGCCTGGCCCTTTTTAGGGTGAAGCCAGGCCTCAAAGTATTAATGTGATGGCACATTATGTGCCTTTTTAATACTCACTTTGATCCTTGTTTGATGTATAGATCACCTTCTTCTGTCTCCTTCCACTCGTAATTGTTTACGTACAAAGTATATTTTTATTGTCAATCTACAATGCCGATTAAATGATGATAAACGATTAATAAGATTATGATGAGTATTTTTCGGATCGAACACAACAATTTGGAGCACAAGCACACCGGCTGCCGTCCCAACCATGCGTGTACAGTATCGTTGTATTGCTTTGCTTTTTGCTATGTCATAAGGCGCCTTTCGACAAAACCTCAATACGCCGAATACAAGAAACAGCTCATGAGAGAAACTAAGGAGCGAGAGCTCGATCATGACGCATGACCAGCGTTAGTTTCAATGATATATAAGCAACTATGATTGGATAAACCTCGACGTTTAAAGGGCGCTTAACAAATAATATATTTGTGAGAAAATAACAAAATAAAGTGCAATATTTCTAAGCATACGCGATTTTAAAGATACAACAACTTGATTTTATCAAAATTGGTCCACAAAGAGATATAATATCAATAACATAATAAGTGTAAATAAATGTATGGGATTACATTTAAGCAAAATATTACCATTAATGGGATCTAGTAACTTTGATGACATGTTCAAAACAAAACAAAATGGTTGATAATGAATATATTGTTGTAATCTGATATGTTCACTGGGGGTTGTGTAAATATTTCAAGTTAAATGGATGTTATATGGCTGAGTAATGAACACAAATGCAAAGTGATATTCACAAACTCACTGCACTCACTTTGTACAGGGTTTCGAAAATCCATCGGATAATTCAATATCTGAATACTTCGATCGTACATATCTTTGTAACGAAAGGGAAATTTGAAAAACCGAAACCTGTCCCATGATTTCATTGTTAATACTAAAACAACAAGGTATGAGGGAACTGCTAGAATTCAAATTTGATTTTGAGGTTTTGGACAATGTTACTAAGTCCCGTTAAAGGGGTAGTACAGTTTTGGTAAGGCTAAACTTTAGTAACCAAAAACTGCACAGTAACATTACAAACTAATATGTATAACCCCACCATGCTCGAAAGGTATACAAACATACAAACGACTAAGTAAAAAGCCTGTTATCATTCAAAAAGCGCCATTGAAACACAAGAGGGCGCTATCAAATAAGGCATTGGTTTCAACCATTTTTCATACAGAATTATGCATTTGATGTTTTGAAACTTTTTGAGAAAAAAAGTTAGCATTTTTTTTTTTTTTTTAAATTCATCTAATTATTTGGGCCCCAAATAATTATAAGATTGGATATCATTATCGATATTTCAGCCGTTTCTTGACCAATTTTGACCAAATAAAGTTGATTCTGCCATTAAAATTGCATGTTCTCTTAAATTCGACACTCAGCTTTTCATTGCCTTACACAACAATTGTGCTGTGCTGCGCCATCTCTACCAAAATTGAACTTCCCCTTTAATGTAATGCATAAACTTTTTTCGAAAAAAATATCCTAGATGTGTTAAATAGTTGTTGATGATCTCTCTATTTCTCTACTAAATCAATATTTAACGAATTATCACATTCACATTTTGTCATTTTGTCTAAACCAATTATGTTTTTAGAAATCACCCTCTAGTGTTTTCACGGTTGATTTCTTAATCGTAACAGACCCATAACTTAGCCGTTTGATCCCTTTCGGACATGGTGGATTTTTAGATATTAGTATTTAATGAATTTGTGCAGGTTTTGGTTACTACAATTAAAATTGACCATAACTGTTTCATCCCTTTAAATGAGTAGGGAAGATTATTTGTGTCCAGCTACGCGGCTATTATGAATGAGATGTTATTCAAGCATATTGACATCAATGTGTTGGAGTCAATGATCATAATTACCTAGGGATTGTTGATTGGGCTAGATCCGTTTCGAGCCCCTCACCCCGGCTTGTATAGGAAACACCGATGTATTATTGTGAAAGTTCCTTACTGTCAATCAGACACGGGGCGTTGTCAACAGGCTATGTAATACGTCAGGTGGTCTTGGCTTCCTTTCAGGCCCGAGACCGAACGTGGCCGAAACCAGTACCGAGACCACTGGTTTCGATGAGTAAGCAGTGGGAGGGGGGGGAGGGGGGGGGGGGGGGGCTGTGTTAGTGTCCAATAACTATCATGGCCTAGACCGAGACCGATGTAAGCTATGGCCGAGACCAATTAAAAGTTGTCCTTTTCTAAATGTTTATTTGTTTTGGTGTTATTTATTATTATTATTGTGTGTGGGGGGGGGGGGGGGGGGGGGGGTGAGTGCATGCGACATATATTTCTGTTTTTGTTTTCTACTTGCAAATGTATAGGTCAGGGAAAAAGGTACGTGTCTCCCTCCGGGCACGCTATGATGTCACTTATAAATATTAAAGGGATGCCAGTAAAGTGTCTAACTCCACGGAAATTATTTGGATCTTCTCGTTTCTCTTCTACCGTGCAGTTAGCTTATGGTTAGAGAATAATAAAATAAGGTTAGATTTTGACAAATGCCCCTTTAGACTGACGATATATACCATTTAGCTCAAGAGCGTTAATGAACGGTCATATACCTAATAGCGTCATACAGTAGTTCGTTGTAAAAGCTGACGCATATTTTCGCTGTTTTAACCAGGAAAGCAGTTTTCTTTGTTAATGAACCCTTCACACATCATGCGGACATATCTTACAATGCTTTTGGTACAGGGTTGAAGTTTCAAATGTCATTTTGGGCAATATCCGACACTTTAAAGATGCACCTTTAATTTTACCAGAACAAAGTAGAGATACGTTAATATGATACAGCATGAAATATAGACAATACACTCTGACGTATTCGTTTTAATTGCATATTTACTATACTGATCTACGTATTCATCTTTCGTGATGGAGGCAACTTTAACCATTTCATGACTGGTCCCGAAAATACTCGGGCTAGGGTCTATGGGAAATACAGGTTATGGTAACATCAGTCAGTCCTTTGTTAACCCGTTCCCTACGATTTCAATAAATCCTCACTGACTTTGTACACAAGCCACTTGGTTCCCGTGGTCAAGGGGTTAAGAGGGTAACTTTAATTAGTGAATGATCATGATCACTCAACGACCATTATTGCTGCAGGCAGTATTGCAATATATTTAGTAATTTATTGTCCTAAAACCCCGGTGTACATTTCCCGAGATCATTCATTGCCATGGAACTATAGAATAATACAAGAAGACAATGCCATGCAGCTAAACGATGCGCAGTACCGTAATTACTTACATTTGGTTTAATTGCGTTTTAGTTGTTTAGCTACGTATGTATACTAGTAATAAACAAATTGTTGTTATAGTAACTGTGATCGTTTACATTTCTCAACCTACATAAATATTTACCTGAGCTCTGAAGTAACTTTAACAAATTATTTGTTTTAAACGAATTTAAATTATTTCAAAATTAATTTACATTTGTGAAATTATTTCAAAATAAATACATATAGGGGGATGTTTCGTCCTTCATGTTGTGCATGTATGTCTTTATTTATGTATTTATTTATCTATTGATTTATTGATTTATATTGTATTTGTATTATTATTATCATTATTGTTATGTTATTATGTATTTATAGATTTCAATGTTACGTGTATTGTTTTGTGTGTGCGTGGGGGGGGGGGGGGGGGGGGGGGGGGGGAGGCTGTATGCTCCCAACGCAAGTCCAGGTGCTTATGGTATGGGGTGGGAGGGCACGTAATTTACATATTGCAAATTTGCTAGGTTAGGGGAGAAGGTGCGTGTCTCCAGGCACGCGATTATGCCGCTTATATTAATTTTACCAGGACACGGAAGAAATGCATTCATATGGGACGGGATGAAATGGAAACAATAAAGTCTGACTAATTTGTTTTAAATTGCGTCTTTACTTACTGATCTACCTATGCATCTGTTGTGATGAAGGTAACTTTAACCCCTTCAGGACTGGTCCCAAACATACTCGGGCTAGGGTCTATGGGAAATACATGTTATGACAAAAATTAGTCTGTCCTTTGTTAAGAAAGTAACTTTAATTAGCGAATTATTGCTACAAGCAGTATTGCAATATATCGTGTGATTTATTGTCCTAAAAACCCGGTGTTCGTTACCCGAGACCATTCATCGCCATGGAACTAGAATAATACAAGAAGGCAAAGCCATCCAGCTAAACGATGCGCAGTACCATAATAAATACTTTTATTCGATTTAATTGCATTTTAGTATTGTAGCTACGTAGGCTAGTTAAAAATAAAAACTGGTTGTTATAGTAACATTGATCGTTTATGTTTCCCTAAAAATTGTTTTATTTTGTGTACATCACAATGCATCGGCATTATGGATGATAACATCTAACATCAAACATTACCATCAAACTAACTAAGCAGTTAAAAGTAAATTGTTGTTATAGTAACAGTGTTCGTTTATGTTTCCCAAACTAAACAAATATTTACTTGAGCTCTGAATTTGGAATTTTAATTTGTACCTTATTGCTTTGTAATTGTTGTGACGAAAATGAATTGGGTTTTGATTTGTTCAAATAATTCTCTTAATTTTGTTTTCATTTACGATTGAATCAAAATGAAAAGCATTACCAAAACGAATTTTCATTTCTAAAAATCTCAGAATGCATCGGCATTATTGATGATAAAATCGCACATCAATCAGAAAAATCAAACAAATGATATTATTACATGATCCTCAAATGTCACAATGGGGTAATAGTATAGAGTCATTGTACCGCTTTGAGAAATAGGTGAAATTTAAAGGGATTTAATGATTTTGTTAATATATGGAAAAGTGGTGCATGGTTGGTTGAATGTGTTGTTTTGTGACTTGATATTAGTCCTCTGAGTATTGTGTGAAATTTAACAATAAATGTATGTTATTTGGCCGAAGAAATAAGCAAAAATGCAAAGTGATATTTCCTAACACATAGCACTGATTTTGTACACAGTCTTGATTATCTAGTGGATAGTTCAAACCCGAACACTTCAATCGTAAATATCTTCTCAAGAAAGTTAACTTTAGTACATTAATTAAGTTTAGTGTTTAATACCAATATGAAAACAAATGCTTACACATTTGAGAATACAACAAACATCAACATTTAAGAGGGTTCACGAAAACTTGTATTTATTGCAAAACATATGAGACGTTTACAGCAGAGTAGTTGGTATTACTTGTGATACAATGTACTACAAGGTATCATTATTTTAATTCATTTACATCTTAGGGATAGTACACACTTGGTTCAGGGCACGCTTCAAGGCATGTTTTTAGTGTGAGGCAATGAACATTCAGTGTACAATTCGAAAACAAGCAACAACACATGATTATGAAAATAGTTCAGACAAATCTGAAGTACCCAAAACAATATATCTAAATGTAACGAATTTTAGGCACTACATTTACTCCATAATGTTTTGAAAAAGCCTTCAAATATCAGCAATATACGAAATTGGCTTTACATGGTTTTGATGATCTTCAAATTTAATCATTATTTTAACCAAACATCACATTTACATTTTTGTTTTATTAAAATGGTATAAATTCCAGGTGTCTAGAGGGCACTTCTTGTGTTGACGTTTTTGTTTTGTTTTAGAAAACAGCCATCGTACCTATTTAGGTATTTCTCACGTTCAAGCAATTATACATAAACATTTAAAATGATAAACACAAGTTGGACTTAATACAATTCAGTTTGACCAGTTCGACATAATTGCAAACACAAGTGACGTTTACACTTTTATCTGCTTTCTAAAACTATTCGAATTGAAATGCAAGGTTCGTTATGATTAACTCTTTACATATACATGTGAAACATTTAACACTCAACTATTTTGAGACGTTTGACACTCTCAACTTGTTGGACTTACATTTCTGGCGTTGTTTTAATTTAAATGGTACACTCTTTACACTTTCAACTATTTGAATTCAATGGTAGATATGCTACACTCAACTTTTGTTGTTTACGTAAAACGTTTTACACTCAACTATTATAACTAACACATTTTACACATCTTATAACACTGAGCTATTGAATTAACATGTAAGAATTTTTACATCTTTTGTTTTAATGCAAACAATTTGTTGCCGACTATTTTGACTTAAATGTAAGACGTTTTACACTCGCTCAAATATTTGTAATTTAATGCAAAGCATGTTACACTCTTTGTTTAGTTTACATGTTAGAATTATGTACACTGAGCTATTAAATTTACCATCCAGACTTTCACGAATGTACTTTTAAATTAAATTAACATGTAAGACGTTTTACACTTTATTTATAAGATAATCATGCGGAACTTTTGTATCAACTATTTTTTATTTACGTTTGAGACGTTACACACTTATTTAACTATAAGTAATTTAATGCAAGGCATTTGACACTCCTTTGTAATGTACATGAACACGTTATACGTATGTACAATCAACTACTTAATTCGTATTCAGGCCATTCAGAAATCAACTAATTGAGTTTACATTTAAGACGTTTAACATTCACTTAGATGTTCAAAACTAAATTTCAGACGTTTAACACTCGACTATATTCATTACAATATGTGGCTATTACAAATTACATGTGGGACTTTTAAAAATAAAATCTTCTAATTGAAATGCTGGGTGTTTTATATTCTTCTACACTCTTCTTACACTCAGCTATTTGAATATACATGCGATACATTCTTACACTCAGCTACTTGAATAAACATGCGATATATCTTACACACAGCTATTTAAATATACGTAGCTATATACTCAGCTATTATGCATTACATTCGATAAATCTCAAATTTAGCTATTTGAATTAACATGCAATAAATTTTACACTCAGCTGTTTGAATTTGTATGCGATAAATCTTACACTTAGTTATATGAGTTAACCTGCGATATATATTTTACTCAGCTATTTGAATTTGCATGCGATAAATCTTACGCTCAGCTATTTGGCGTTTAACATTTGAATTTACCTGATTGTGAATCGTTTAATGCAATCTATTGTTGACTCATAGTGTTGACTTAACATGTGAGAGGTTTACAGTCAATAATTAAAATCTACACGCGATACATCTTAGACTCAGCTATTTGAATTTACATGCGATAAATCTTAGACTCAGCTATTTGAATTTACACGCGATAAATTGCACACTTAACCAATTGAATCTACATGCGATCAATCTTACACTCAGCTTTTTGAATTTACATGCGATAAATCTTACACTCAGCTTTTTAAATTTACATGCGATACATTTTACACTCAGCTATTTGAATTTACATTTAAGGCATTTAACATTTGAATTCATTTGATTGTGAATCGTTTAATGCAATCGATTGTTGACTCAACTTGTTGACTTTTGTGAGACGTTAAATATCAACACTTAAAATGTACAAGCGATACATGTTACACACAGCTGTTTAAATTTACGTGCGATAAATCTTACACTAAGCTATTTGAATTTACATGCGATAAATATTACACTGAGCTGTTTGAATTAACATGCGATACATGTTACACACGGTTGTTTGAATTTACATGCGATACATCTGACACTAAACTATTAAAATGTATATCAAACAATAAATGTTACACTCAGCTATTTGAATTTACATGCGATAAATCTTACACTCAGCTATTTGAATTTACATGCGATACATTGTACACTAAGCCAATTTAATTTACATGCGATACAACATATACTCAGCGATTTGAATTTACATGCGATAAATTTTACACTCACCTATTTGAATTTAAATGTAAGGCGTTTAACATTTGAATTCATTTGATTGTGAATCGTGTAATGCAATCGATTGTTCACTAAACTTGATGACTGTTCTGAAACGTTCAAAGTCAACAATTAAAACGTGCAAGCGATACATTTTACACTTAGCCATTCAAATTAAGATGCCATAAATCTTATACTCAGTTATTTGAATTTACATTTAAGCCGTTTAACGTTTGAATTGTCCTGATTAGAAATCGTTGCATTCAATTATTGACTGAATTTGTTGACTTTACATGTGAGAGGTTTACAGTCAACAATTAAAATGCACACGCGATAAATCTTACACTGAGCTATTTGACTTTGCATGCGATAAATTTCCACTTGGCCATTCGAATGTGCATGCGATACATCTTACTCTCAGCTATTTGAATTTACATTAAAGGCATGCCTGTAAAGTGTCTAACTCCACGAAAAAACTTGGAGCTTCCTCGTTTCTCTTCTGTCGTGTTGTTTAGCTTATGGTAAGAGATGAATAAAATAGGGTTAGATTTTTTCAAATGTCCCTTTAGATAATTACCATTGAAAATCATTATTTGAAAAGCGTTGCCAACGCTTTTCAAAAAAAAGTACAATTGTACTAGCTGAATACGTCCGGCCAGCGAGCTAGCGTGTGAAACATTCCGCCCGATTGAACTTTGAGCCGAGTGAGCGCAAATTCCATGAATTCTTCACTGTCTGTAAATATGCACGGGTGCGGATATCGTCAACGGATGAATATTCCTGCTACAAATGTACGATAGGCCATCAGTATTCGGTGATAAAATATGAACTCAATATTCGCTTTTTTTTACTAGGTAAACAGTGTTCGTTTTCTTTCAAACTTTCACAAATCTTTCAATTGTATTTTACAATGATATTGATGTCTCAAATGTCTCTTTCGGCAGAATTTTGCACTTTACAGGCATGCCTTTAAAGGCGTTTAACATCAAATATAATAATGTACATGTTTATGAAACATTTAATACAACCATTTAAGTGAATTCACAGTTGGTTAAATGTATTTATAAGCCGTATTACACTCAACTATTCTAATACATGAAATGTTAGTTTAACAATAATATACATATCATGTCATAATGTATTTACATGCGAATTTTTACAAACAATTACCTACGCGTGACTTATTTAACATAAAACGAGTAATCTAGAGTTAAATAATTAAATTTCATGCGATACGCTCTACACTCAACTAGCCGGTCTATTATAGCGACGAATATTCGCAGGTCATAGAGCGGTCGCTAAAGACAAGTTTGACTGTAGAAGTAACATAAGTAAAAGTAGTAGTAATAGCGTAGAAACCCGCTGTGAAGCACCTATCGATGTTTTGTGTTTAAAGAGCGCTCTCAAACACCGAAAGGGAGACATTATTCAAGAATGCAAATGGGGGTAATGAATAATTGAATATTCATGAGAATAATAACGAAAGTGAATCTCATAAAAACGCCGCCTAAAATAGACAATGTGACTGTGTTTGATATGGGGTGTGTACAGGGGATCCCACCCCCACGAAGCTCCTGTCCCCGTTGTTAGTGAAGATTCAAACAGATGAATCAACTCACAGGAACGAACATGAGAGGACAATTTGTAATGAAGGTATATAGGATATCTTAAATGCAGACAATCACAGTAAAGCTTCAATATACCCCCCCCCCCCCCCCCCCCCCCGTTCGTCAAGTAAACGTTTACCAACTTACACCTCTCTGGGTTGCATTAATTCAGCCACTGGTGGCCTAGATGTATGTGTGTTTATTGTTTCAATACAATGGTTTCCTGATGTTCGGTTTAAAGACTCAGGAAAGAGGTAAATGGGGGTATTTGTGACAGTATTATAAGCTTCGTTTGTACGACATAAATTGTTATTGTTCCTTAAATTCGACGTTGTCACTGACAACTTGCTCCTTCGGTAACACTTTATGCCATGTACATTGCAAGATCATTCATCCACCCACTGAACAAAAGCTATTTATGCATACATCAGAATGCTTGACAACAGACAATGCTTGCCTGACCTTTCATAGAAAGCATGTTTGATGAAGCGAGAACGATAACGTGTGTTCATTCAAACTTAACAAATACATGTATAACCTGATTGTGTCGTGTCGTGTGTCAGCTTCGTATTACCAGGGTCAGATCCAGGAAGGTGAAAAAAGAAAAATGATTATGAGAAACAAGAATCATGGAAAAGAGATGACACAGCGAATGAATCACAGACAAGTGAAAATAAAAAAATAGAAAATAAAAAAATAGAAAAAAAATCAAAAAAAAAATCAAAAATCAAAAACATAAATTAATGTAACGTGTAATTTACATTTAATCGCAATATAAATATAAACATTGAACTTAATTCCCAAAATAATGTTAACAAAATGGCACACCTAAGAAGATTCGAACCAGTTCCACCAGGTTGATGGGTTTCGATTTCCGATGAGCTAACTAACAAACTTCATATGTTACGTCGTTTTTATCGTTCTATATCTCTAAACCTCCATGTCTAAATTAGGTGATATTTGTTAAGTTCGAAGGAACACATGTAATCGTTTTGGCTTTTCTATGAAAGGTCAGACAAGCATTGTCTGTTGTCAAGCGCTCTGATGTATGCAGGAATAGCTTCTATTCTGTTCAAGGGGTGCATTATATTACAAGGTTGGGGCAGGGTCTGCATGGAACAATACGAATGTGCGTCGTACAAATAAAGCTTATTATACCGTTACAAACACTCACATTTACCCTTTTCCTGAGTCTTTAAACTAGACAACATGAAACCATTGTATTAAAACAATAAACACACATGGGCATACCATAGGCTGAATCAATGTAGTCAAGAGAGGTGTAGGGTGGTAAACGTTTACCTGACAAACCGGGGGGGGGGGGGGGCATGAACGTTGATAGGTCATGTAGGCCTACATTGAACACTATATGAATTTGAAATATCCTTATATACATTCATTACAAATTGTCCTCTCATGTTCGTTCCTGTGAGTTGATTCATCTGTTTGACGGGGACAGGAGCTTCGTGGGGTGGGATCCCCTGTACACACCTCATATCAAATACAGTCACATTGTCTATTTTTGGCGGCGTTTTCATAGGATTCACCTTCATTATTATTCTCATGAATATTCAACTATTCATGACCATCATTTGCATTCCTGAATACTGTCTTCCTTTCGTAGTTTGGGAGCGCTCTTTAAAAACAAGACAGCAGCAAGTCATCAATAGGTGCTTCACAGCGGGTTTCTACGGTAGTTGTTGTAGTAGTAGTAGTAGTAGTAGTAGTAGTAGTAGTAGTAGTAGTAGTAGTAGTAGTAGTAGTTGTTGTAGTAGTAGTAGTAGTAGTAGTAGTAGTAGTAGTAGTAGTAGTAGTAGTAGTAGTAGTAGTACTAGTAGCCTAGTAGTAGTAGAATTAGTAGAAGTAGTAGAAATAGTTCAACATGGATGAAAATAATTAATTGCAATTTTAAAACAAGTCAGCTTTATATTTGGGGTCCGCTCGCTAGTCATAAGGACCGCTAGTCATAAGGACCGCTATTCATAACGTGTACCTTCCTATACCTTATGCCATTATGAATAGTGACCCCCTTTTCATTTCATGAATAGCGTTCCTTCACGTTCAGGAAGTTACACGTTATGCATAGCGGTCCTTATGACTAGCAGTCCTTTTGACTAGCGGTCCTTATGACTAGCGAGGTTACCCCATATATTTTGGAATAACATATTTTGTTAGGTGGTAATTGTTAACATGTCTTGCTTGATGTGCCAGAACAAAATTATTAGTTGCCCCCTGCGCATGATGTTAGGTAAATTACAGACACGGTGTGTTGTACAGTTTCTGGACTTCTGACTCGGAGATTGTGGTGTCATAGATCTTGACTTCGTCAATGAGTCCATAGAAATATTGGCCGGGTATGTCGGAACCAGCTTGCCCTATTGTCACCGGCAAGTTGCGGCTAATGATGGGGCCAGTGCAGCAGTACGCGTTAAATAGTGACTGTGGCTCTCCGTTCAAATAATACCGCAGCGCAGCACTGTCATACGTCATTACAACATGGTTCCATACGGCGTCAAAGTCGCTTTGCAGTAGGGACAGTTTGTAGTCCCACCAGTCTGGATCGTCGTTTGTGAAAATGGCTCCTCCTAGTTTCATCGTCCCGGTATTTAGGTTAACACGTCCCATCCGGATTTCCCAGCCACCATTCGTACCGTATCCGTTGTTAACAATACCTCGAAAGTTAACAAACTCCCCCGTGTGTTTGAACCACACACTGACGCTGAATGCAGTCCCCCATTGGTAGTTCTTCAACGAATCAACAGTGACTTTGGAACTGCCTTTGAAAGAAGCCGCCTGTCCGCAGATCCCGCCTACAAAATCGACAGTTCCGGTGGTAATTCCATGGTGGCCGCGTCCCGAATTATCCATGACGTTTCCGTCGAACTTGTAGTGTGCTGAACAATACAATAAAACAAACAATAATGTATGAGCATGGTCATCATTGCATGATTTACGTCGGTCTACTGAAACATGCAGACAGTACGGATAACGGTAGCTATAGGCTATAGTTACCACTGAAAGTTCCTTCCTTTATCATGTTTATAATAGATTTTTTGTATATGCGTCTTGTAGGAAACATTGAACTGTTGCCAATTTGTAAACAAATGGTTATCCTGATGAAATATTTCTGGAGAGAATATGGTATTGTATGTAGCTGAATGTGTCCGAAGTCTATTAGAGCATATACTAGTACTTGTTTGTTTAATTGTTTTATTTCTGCATTTGTTCAAAACAATACATAATCATAATTGTACAAAACGTGTTTCGAGTATTTACAATACAATTACAGGTGATAAATGTACATACAGAATAGTACAAATTTGTTTTAATCAATTTGAAGTAATAAATAAAGCACACAGACGCAGGAGACCGCCACCATGAGCTGACGCAGAGACGAAGTTCTTTCTGATATCAAACTTTTTTTTCGGGGAAATTGATTTCTTGTGTATAATACATTGACTTCAATTGAAGGGATAGTTGAGTATTGGTCAAACTTAACTTTAGTAACCAAAACCTGCATCATTACGATACAAAGTAATAGTTATAGCTAGATAGATAGATAGATAGATATATCGGTATTTATTGAACAAAATTAACAAGACTGTAGTCCGAAGACTAAAATGCCTTGCGTACATGAACATATGAACCTACATGAATAAATAAATTACAACACAATACAAATATAATTAAACATCAAAATACAACAAAGTGATACATATTTATGAATGCATTTGGCAAGAAAGGCAGTAACATTAAAAATGTGATTATTATAATATGCACTATCTATTTTATATCATATTCCTAACATAAATTAAGTTTATCATACTCAATAACGAGTAGATCTAACAATCAATGTAATATCAAAAGGGAAGCAATACAGGGTATAAAGATTGAGTAATAAAACAAGTCTTAATTCATGTTATAATCCTAACACAAATTAAATTTATCGTATTCCATTTATACAAAGTACATTATTACAAACTATGTTTAATTAAAATTGAGTAATTCAGATTGTTTAACTTGTATTATATTCTTAACAGAAATTAAATTTAACATTCAATAGCAAATCCAAAGTATCATCAATTAAAATTGAATAATTAACTTAATTTTTATATTACATGTACATTATATCCTGAACATAAATTAATTTTATCATATTCAATAACAAATACAAGGTATATTAATACAGAGTATCTTCATAATATTATGTAATTGAGAAATTAAATAATTTTATTATGATTGTTTTCAATAACAGATACAAAGTAAAAATACAAAGTATTTTCAATTAAAAATGAGACTTAATTAAAAACGTTCTTATGTAATATGATAACTTCATATATGAAGTTATCATATTACAAACGTTATCATATTACAAACGTTCTTATGTAATATGATAACTTAATATGATAGCTTCACCGTGCTCGAAAAGTATACACAATTACAAACGACTAAGTAAAACCCCTGTTATCATTCTAAAAGAGCTGTTACAACTCAAGAGGGCACTATTTAACAGAATGATTGGTTTTAGCCTTTTTTCAGACAAAACTGTGCATTTAATGTTTGTGGAAATAATCATTCAATAAAGATATCATCAACAACTTTTTAAAAACCTATTCTGATTTTGTTCGAAGTAGTCTTTGAGTATTTTTGGAAATGTTTCTAAACAGTCTAAATATCGCCCGGTGATTGCCGGTGAAGATCATTTTGAATAAATATACTGTATATTTATGGATATTTCCGCCGTTTCTGAACCGATTTTGATCAAATAAAGTTTGTTCTGTCATCACAATTGTATGTTCCTTCGAATTTGACAGTCAGTTTTTCATTATCTCTCCAACAAAATCGGGGGCACTTCTGGAAATACCAATACTCAACACTACCTTTAAGTAAAGTATAATGTTTAATACGAGATCACTTCATTACATAGGAGACTGCATGATATAGCTTTGTTTCAGAACATTATAGTTTTAAAACGCAATTTGCGATATACATAAATACATAACTATATCAACAATACGGTATATACGTATAAATGAAAATTAAATGGATTCATTGATCATTATAAATTGCCTTTTGTATTACATCACACACATTTGAAATGATATTTTGAATAAGATAATAACTCCTTTTTATCTAGTTAGTGCTACAATTCAATTAAGTGCAATTTGCAATTATAATATATTGAGGTTCTCATGACTAATCATATTCGACGGTTTAAAAACAAACGAAAGCAGTATCAAAACAAACATTATTTAACTGTTGGAGTTTGATGGCAGTGTTAAGCTATTCGTGTAAACGGAAATTGGTCAAGTAAATATTGTTAATATAATATTGCTCTCAAAGACAGTTAACTGAGGCCAATAACTAACCTTGCGGTTTCACACGGGGAGTTTCTGTCGCCATTGGCACCGTAGACGCCTGCGATGTGGTCGTGGGAGGATACGATGTCATTGATTCATGAGCTGTTGACAACCGGCTTGTCGATGTCTGCGATGTCTGCGTGGTCAAAGGGGACGTCGACACCATCGGTGAAGTTGGTTGATGCGCTGTGATCGACTCGGTTCTGGTTGATTGGGATGTCGTGATCGATGAAGTCGAATCTGTTTGATTTGTCGTGTTTGACGACATCGACATAGGTTGAGTTACCATGATGGACGACGTTGTAGCCGATTGGGATGTCGTGATCGACGACATCGAAGTTGGATCAGACGAGTTGATCAATGGTGTTTGGCTGTCATGTGCAGACGTCGACTGCTGCTTCGTGGCTTCCGGCAAATCTGTTGAAATTTGGGTTCAGATTGTTGAGATTGAAATAAGTATGTTATTGCATTGCACAGACTTTTATAATCCAAACACATAGGCCCCGTTGAAGACAGATATACAATCGATTGTAGGTTAAAATTAATTGTGAGTCAGATCACAATGTTATTTATATTTATTTATATATTTATTGATATTTCAGCCATTTCTTAAACGATTTTGACCAAATACAGTTTATTCTGCCATTAAAAGTGCATGCTCTTTCAAATTCGACACTCAGTTTGTCATTACCTCACGAACAAATTGTGTTGTGCAGCGCTCTCTCTACCGAAACTAAACTACTCCTTTAAGCTATCAATGTGAGCTGAACTTTGTCAAGCATATATTGGCAGTTTAATTCTGCACTCACATGCGGTTTACCCAAGGGCAACAACTTACCTGGCCGTTTTACACGGGGAGTTGCTGTCGACATTGACACCGTTGACTCCTGCTTTGGAGTCGTTGGGTAATACGATGTCGTTGTTTCACGAGCTGTTGTCGACAGGCTTGTCGATGTCTGCGATGTATCCGTGGTCAAATGGGATGTCGACACCATCGGTTTAGGTGCTTGATGTGTTGTGATCGATGCGGTCTTGGTTGAGTGGGATGTCGTGATCGATGACGTCGAAATTGGTTGATTTGTCGTGATTGACGACATCGAATTAGGTTGAGTTGCCGTTACTGACGACGTTGTGGCCGGTTGGGATGTCGTGATCAACGAAGTCGACGTTGTTTGATGTGTCGTGATTGACGACATCGAATTAGGTTGAGTTGCCATGATGGTCGACGTTGTAGCCGGTTGAGATGTCGTGATCGACGACGTCGAAGTTGGATTAGACGGTGTTTCGCTGTCATGTGCAGACGTCGACTGCTGCTTCGTGGTTTCCGGCAAATCTGTTTAAAATTGAGTTCAGATTGTTGAGATTGAAATAATTATTTTATCTTTTATGAAGAAAAAAACATGGAGTTTTGAATCATGATCGCTTTTTAGTGAGATTTTATTTAGCACCATGATAATTCTAAAAATATATATTTAAAAGACAAAAAGAGGGGAAGATAGATGAGGACAATTTGTTTTTCTCAATATACAAAGAACAAATCAAAACGTGATTTGGAGAAAGGAGTCTTTTAAATGTACCTCTTTTATGTCCCTCTCATTTTCCATTCTATTTTATTTCAACTTTTCTCTTCTGTTGCCTTTCTCCTTTTTCCTATTTTACTTATTTCGTATCTCCCTCTCTGCCTACATATTCTTCATTTATATCTTATTTGTAATGGTAAATGACGATGTATGTACAGTATGTAAATGTTTTTGAATGGTTTTGATTGATTTAATTGTATTGTCTACATTTACAGTTTAAAATACAATGTATAAACAAACCATACAAAAACACACATACATTACAACTACTACTGCAAACATACATTTACATAATTATATACAAACAAGTAAGGCATGGAAAAAGATATGTTGATAATAATATGTTTTTATCATATTAATCTGAAAAATTGTTATGTGATATTGTGAACCTAAGACGATTTCCCATTAAGTTTGACCAATATTTAATAGAATTGAATTGAACAAAGACTTCATGGTTCAGAATGAGGAGTAAAATATTTTCTTCATAGAGTATTATAAGAAGAAGAAGAAGGAGAAGAAGGGAAAAGAAGAAAAGAAGAAGAAGAAGAAGAAGAGGAAGAAAAAGAAGAAGAAGTAGAAACAAAGGAAGAAGAAGAAGGAGGAGAAAAGTAGGTGCTGAAATAGAGGAGATAGAGAAGAAAATTAAAAAGAGATACAGTGAATGGTTTACCTTTTTCGCAGTTAGGCCCGGAAGTCTTCGGTGGACATTCATTGCATATGTAGGATATCATGGTCTCCTCACACCGTCCGTTGAGACATGGGTTTCTCTCGCAGTCTGAAAGTATTACAATGCATTGATTTCAGTGGTATATTTCCAAGCTAACTAGTAAGCAAATAATTACCGTTGGTGAAGGTGATAGGACAAACTATCACTTCCTAGGCGATCTGGATCTTTCCGAAGCGAAGCTGAGGAAAGATAGCGTATACATTCAGATCGCCAAGGAAGTGATAGTTTGCCATCGCCTGAAACCAAAAGGTGATTATTTGCTTTATATTCCACATCAATTATTTTGATCACAAACGACCTATAACTTACACAAAGGGCTAAACAGTTTGGAATATTGAGCAATTGATCGAGTATTTTATTTTAATTTTGTCAATCCTGCACATGAACAAGATTTATGATTACAAGTCAAAGACGCTTATACCATTGTGTATTAAGCGTAGCCGCGCGAAAACGTTGCTCTTTCTGCGCACTAACGCGCGCACGTGTATACTTGCGCGCGAACAATTCAATATCTACACAGTGCAACGCACTTTTACCGACTATCTAGTGAGTGCAACGCACTTTCACCCAAAATATCTACACAGTGTAACGAACTTTTCTTTTCCCATCAATGATGGGCGAAACTATATTTCACCACGTGATCAACTTTTGATCAATCGTAGAGCAGGATTCTCAGTATGTGGAATATAATACCATATACAAACCATTTCAACCTTCGATTTAATTCCCTATCAATGAAACTCAATGTTGTATGCATCATGTAATCATTCATCATGCACTAATGCGCTTGTAAACAACCAAACAGAATGTGCTATTATCACATTATTTATTTCAGTTCTTACAATGAAATCATACGCGATATACGAATATTGATCTCCTATCGAAATTATTATTCTGCATATCATACTGATATCTTTATTGCATAAAAAAACCTTCAATGGTTACCAAACGTTGTGATGTTTTCTTACTCTTTAAGATAAGTGCATAATTCATAAAAAAAACATTTATTCGTTAATTGTAGGCTGTCATGTTTGCAACTGTACCATATTAAATAATTCAAGCGTTCACTAAAAGAAGCTACTTACGTTACTACTGATAGGACGGCAGCAGACTCAATAAGAACGGTTATGTATCCCGCTTTTGTAAGTTCACGTTTCGTACCGTGCAGTAGGAAAGCATGCCGGTCTCCAGTGGGCATTAACACATTATGGTAGTGGTCATTAAAACGTTAATCACTTCTACCATCAATGGTACCCACGGGGAAATTTACAGTTAGGGTCCGTTAACAGAAAGAGATACTATGCATTGTAAGTTACAGATTATTGCAAGTGAGGAAATTTGCGGGTTTCAAACCAATCAGATTTGTTTGCATTTAAAACACATGATCTGACATATAATTATTGTACCTTATAATCGATTGTATCACTGCAACGGGACGTATAAGTAAAGATCACTGAGCAGCAACAATAAGTACGAATGCCAGCAATGGATTAATATTAATTTCTACCTGGAATTCGACAGATGCGGAAACCCGGAGGGATGCCTAGTCGGCTGCGTCGACCACAAGTCTCCACTGAGAAGGGGTTTGATGGAATCAGCTTCGGAATAGTCTGTACCATCCTGCTTTCCGTTGCTGGGTTACCGACTTCAACCAGCCTGCACGGTCGCATGGGTAGAGTGTAGTTAAGCCCGTAGCCATCTTCACAGTTGAAGCTTTCCACGTGGTCAGCTGAGAACGCCAGTGGGGCTTCAGGGATAAATCAGATTCGATAAGAAGAGAAATAACTCATTTGTTTTTGTTTTCGGAAATAATTTGTGATGCGGCTATTGTTACTGCAAAGGACCATCGTTACGGCATCGCTATAGCTTACCACCTGTGGGTGTATTCTGAAAAAGATTTTAAGCTAACATTTACTGTATCTACGTCATATCTACGTCACTAAAATAGTACACTGTACTTCATAGAATAGCGCTTTGCTAAAATATATTTTAGTGACGTAGATATGACGTAAATAAAATACATGTTAACTCTTACGATTAAAAATGCATAGAAAAGAGGGAGAGTCAAAATTGAATGGTACTCGTATGTAATTGTTGGCAATATATA
>JBAMJV010007445.1:0-38536 GCA_037951105.1 Echinarachnius parma
GAATTAGAATATCATTAATTTTAATTATTAAGGAATTTATTGAATCATTTGAAATAGCACTTTGCTTATGATGGTAGTAAATGAAATTATATTTAGAAGTATTAAGAGACAATTTATTACAATTGAACCATATATTTGTAAACGGTTTGACCCAAATATGTTTTGTATATTTTTAAACATTTTATCATTTATTTGTCTTCATGTTGCTAAGCCCCACCTCCTAAAAAACCGTCCAGAGCAAATTCTATTGTTGACCTGCAGTGACATCATTTGTCAATCACTGGTCAGCTTGTGATTAGGCTAATCACAATAGCATCACACAGTTGAATAGAATACCAACTCACACAACTTCAATTACAATAGCTGTTGCTATGTCAGAAGAAAAGCACTGTCTAAGCTATTGCATGGAGGTATGCAGGGCATGCTTTTGTGTGGATGTTCTTTTTGTACTTTCATCTTTTGTTAATCTCATGGTAGCTAACCAGTGATTGACAAATGATGTCACTGCAGGTCAACAACATAATTTGCTCTGGGCGGTTTTTTAGGAGGTGGGGCTTAGCAACATGAAGACAAATAAATGATAAAATGTTTAAAAATATACAAAACATATTTGGGTCAAACCGTTTACAAATATTGAATGTGTACACTAATACAGATGAACAGAGGTCAACATTAATTTGGGTTGCAGGGCCCCTTTAAGGTTTCAGATACAGTGTAACATAAACGGGAATCTGCATTATATCCCGGTCACATATCAACGGATTGCGCAAACGTATGTCAAACGGAGAGCTACATTTTCCATCCGTTCTATGCGTTTCTTGTCCGTTCCTTTTCTGATGATGTACGTTGTTCTATGTTTTGTACATGAAGCAATGGAGACGACTTTCATCACCGGAGAATTTATTTTCGCAAATTGTCTATTCGTTCGGCATACGTCTCCGCTATCCGTTGATATCTGACCGGGCCATTAGAAAACGATGCTTATCTTTATACGTTATAGCCCGGTCACATATCAACGGATTGCGCAAACGGATGTCAAACGGAGAGCTAAATTTTCCATCCGTTCTATACGTTTCTTGTCCATTCCTTGTCCGGTGATGACATTACGTTGTTCTATGTTTTGTACATGAAGCAATGGAGACGACTTTCATCACCGGATAATTTAATTTCGCAAATTGTCTATTCGTTGGGCATACGTTTCCGATATCCGTTGATATCTGACCGGGCCATTAAGAACACTAAAGAATGTATTATTAGAAGCTAATAACTAACAACTAACAATCAGTGGTGCGGGGGGGGGGGGGGGGGGGGGGGTTACACATGCCCCCAATAATTTTACACGAAAACAATACAACAGTTTAAATAACAAATAACGAAGTACAAAAGAGTGTATCCCCAATAAGCATATAAGCGGGGCCCCAGTAAACCCATCTACACCACTGCCAAAGTACCCTAGTCCTCATATATTCTTATGAGGATTGTTAGCGCGGTGTTTGTCTTATTTTGTGGTATTATGACAACCTCTTGCTATAAATATATTGTAATGATGTTTATATTAATTTGTTATCACATTAGTCGTAATAAACAGGATCATTATTTTAAAGAAAAATTCATATTAATTTAATAATGCAACCTCTTTTTTTTCTCCCTAAACCCCAATATGCATACTCTAAATTTCCCATATTCCTTTGTCTTTATCCCTATTTTCATAATCTATTTCCACAATATAGGCTATGCGGTTCACATTATGACACTTAGTACATTAATTGGCACAAGCTTAAAGGGATAGTTTAGTTTGGGTAAAGAGGGCGCTACACAAATTTTTTTTTTTTGTGAGATAATGTCGGCTCTTTTTTTATACTCTCATATATATCTTCAAATTAGTAGTATTACTTCATAAGCAAAACCATCACCACCACCACCACCAACACCAGAATGTTTACCCTTACGTTTGTAATTATTTTTGTAAAATTATTGTGAGGCGCGTGCCTCCCCCGAATAGCTCTGCAACACCTACACCACCACCTCCACGGACTCCCGACTCCACCTCCACCACTACAGCTACCACCACCACCTCCTTATTCCATCCCCTCCCATCCCATGTGCCCCACATTATTTTGTCAATGAAAAAAAGAAAATATCGAAAGTCTTTTGGCACGATTGGTCGGACTTGATAGAATGGAAGGCACTTAGTATACTGCTCGTAAACATGACGGTAAGGAATGTAAACATTACAAAAACAAATAATTTGTCCTCACGGAAAAAATAATATCATCGTGCATTCATGTTTACGACGAAAAGAGTTAAACTCTGTACTACTTTAAGAAAAAATTACAATTCTTAAACAAAATATTTCAGATGATTTCAAGGACACATCTTAACCTTCTCTTTGCCTTGCGTATCTCTCTTGAGTTCCACCACTTCATCAAAAAAGCGATTGTCGTTATTCTGCCGGGTCCATTCCCCGGGCAGGTTCTTGTAGATTAGGAGCGCCACCGTAGATGCGTCATAGCGGTGCTCTCCGTAGTGCGCACCTTCAGGTGAAATACACCTGTATTCCAATGCGCACTGGACCAAGGGCTGGGACGATCATTTCCTGCAGCACGGATCCGTTGATAAAGAGTTGCCGATTTGCGGCTGCATGCGGCGCAGCATCATTCGACAAGTAGTATTCAGTTCTGTTGACTCCCAGCTTCGTAAAGGCACCCGGGTCGGTGAAATAGTAGTTATGTCTGATTTCTTCCTTCTTCTTTGGATCAAACGCGTGGAAATGCGTCATGTAGCCGTGATGCTTCAACGCGATCGGTAGGAGGTTCTTGAGGGAGGCTCTTAGACGTATGGAGGCATCGCCCCAAAATATCACGCCGAATTCTCGCAGGGTTATCTAAGATACACACACAAAGTAGAATATATATAGTGAAAATAAAAAAATGCATCGGCTACATAAACAAAATGATAATTCCTTATTAAATATGTGACAACGAATAATTATCATTCATGATAATATGCAGCACGCTCTCGTAATGTTACAACAGGTGGCATAGCCATAGAGTTAGATGCGGCCATAGAGTGTTTTATTATACAACTCAATGTATATGCGGCATAGCCAACAAAGAGCGGGTCCAGCGTACATCCTCCCGGATCGGTAACGAAATTTGGGCCAACAATGACAACAAAATATAGTACTTGTAGTTAACACTAGCGCCGATATGGCACATTGTAATTATGGATTCAGCTCATAACGCCCCATGCACTTATTCCATGGTTTCACATATGATACCACCCCACTCCCCACTAACTTGCTTACCCGTTCAGCAATTTCTGGCTAAAACACAGAACAGTTTTTTTTACTCAAAACATAGAAACATATTGTAGAAACACACATAGGAACATACAGATAAGTATACACCCACCGATATTGCAAGTATAATTTCAATACATGAAATGCTTACATCGATGATGATAGGTTTCCATGCGTAGAGCAGGAGTTTCTGCACATGAGGTGGGTAGGAGCTGAACTGAAACGGTCTCACCTCCACATTACATAACTTCTTTGCCTGTTGAAAAATGATATTCATTTATCAGTTTGACTGTCACCAATAAAATAATATTGATTCAATCTTATTTTTCTCTTTCATATACATGTTCATATTACATCAATAAACACTATTAAAGATCATCTCAGTGCACTTTGGACCAACATTATCATTCCAGCGCATTATACATACCTTCAACAACTTTAGAAGCATTTACTCTGGCATCCATTAAGATTATATCTGTACATACACTGCGGTATACTAGGCGGAGGGCCAAAGTCGAAAAAGTGGCTTCCTTAAGGACTTAGGTTGCCAGATCTCCACAACAAGTTTAAACCAATTTTATTTGCAAGTATTTTTAATAAGACAAATTAATTCAGAGGTCTACCTCAAAAAAATTTGTTGCGAACACGTCCAAACCCAAGATGGCGTCCAAAGAAGTAGCCGTTTTGACTTGCTATAGATAACTGGCGAGATTTCCCAAACGACACCTAAAATCAGCATGATTTTGCAACTATATTAAAGACAATAACATTTCTTATAATCTGATACCAAATTTCATGGGTTTCAGGATATGTAACACGGTCATTTTTAGTCCCAAACTCAAATTTTAGGCATTTTCCCCCAAAAATATGAAATTATTGATTTACGTAATTCGGCATGAATCAATAATTGCATTGGGAGTAGAACTAATACTTTTCAGAAAACTGCCCAGTTATATCAGCAATACTCTGTGAAAATTCCAAGTTTGTACCGTATCTGAACAAAAAGTTATAATAACAGGAAGTCAGCATTTGTTATCGACAAATACAGCAATTTTGTACGATTTCGAGCACTATACAGGGTGCCCCAATAAATGTAATTCTTGTTTACGGACTTTATTCAAGAAATGCTCCTAAATAATGACATATTGTTTATACCCGTTTTCAACAAAACCTTCAGTTTTCTTCTTTTATGTCGAATTCGCAATATGCATAGCAGGCGCGTCAGTATGCAGCTGACTGGAATGCTCCATGTGGAGTGGAATTAAGTTCATTTTTAGCGCTTGATTTATGATAAATGCATTTAAACAAAATACAAGACAGACACGACATCTACGCGGATTACTTAATGATGGTGGAATATTCATCATATTACAGGAAATGGTGGTTTTGTTGATTTTTCATAACTGGAATTGAAGGTGTCCCGAGATTGACGCAATCATTTGGTACACAAATCCTATAATCAAGATTACACATTTTTGAGACACCCTGTATAGCATGAGAAATCATGCAAAACTACCCGTTTTGTCGATATCAAATGGTGACTTCCCGTACTATAACTTTTTGTTCAGATACGGTACACACTTGGAATTTTCACAGAGTATTGTTGATATAATTGGACTGTTTTTTGAAAAGTACTAATTCAACTTCTAATACAATAATTGATTTATGCGCAATTATGTAAATCAATAATTTCATATTGTTGGGAAAAAATGCCTGAAATTTGAGTTTGGGGCTAAAAATGACCGTGTTACATGTTACACAAGAGTATAGAGTACAATAAATTAGGGTTAAGTTTTTTTGCACGTGCTGGAATGGTCATCGAACCCACGAACTCCATATTGAAAGACGAAGACCCGATCTAAAAAAACAAAAACACTTACATAGACACAATCACGTCTCTGTGCAACTGATCATTTTCCTTTACCTTTGCTAGTTTGTCGCTGTCGAGCCCGATGTCGTAGACGATGATGGTCTTTTCCGGCATGTGTGTTTGAATGGAAGCGATCCAGGGTAGCGCCTCCTCGTAGTGGTTGCTGGAGATCGCAGTCACGATGGCCAGACGACGATACAACTCGGCGAGCGGCGGGATCGATCGCTCGATGTCCACTTCAACGCCAGGCGATTCCATCTTAGAGAGAAATGGCCCATAATATTACATTTAGTGAATACAACTTGAAGCTGTTATGTCCCTGTATTGTATCCCAATACAACATTAGTTAGATCTGTGTACATGGCCCCTTTTTTACGTAGGGCTCCCTGTTTGAATATAGCCTACAAGGTGAACATTACCTGAGTAATACCATCTTCAAAACAAAATGAGGTCGTAGCATCACAAAACCCCGTCCGTCTACAATAACTAGTCATGCTAGTTTTCGATTGTAAATCTAGAACGTGGTCTGGTACACGCGGCCGACGTCGCAGTCAGTCTCAGCACGGACACGACGTGGATTTTACCGATTTTGCGCCCGGTCTGCTACAGACATGACAGAGGACGGGCAGTGAACGTGAAGTAAACGCATTGACAGACCCTAGATGTGACGTAAGCATGTCCCAGGTAATATTCATGCATTTGATTACAAAAAAACCGCTATAATCTTTACACGAGATGGTAATCTTACCCGGGTCTCAATGTTAGCAGGCAGTTGTTCCATTTTCGTTGCTACCACATCCTGTTCACTCGTATTGCAGTTACGAGAGGAGCAGCGATCAGGTGGAGTAGATGGTCGACTGCTTCCATTTTGCTGAGCCAAAGCCTTCACTCGCAGTGGACCGTCTAAAAGATTAAAACGCAGAAGAGAATACTCCTAATTTATTGTATAGAAGACTTAAGAGCGTCACCTATAGATGGACACATATCAGATAATTGGTCCTTAAAATTGTAATCCTATCAATTGTTTACAATAATTGCATATTATGCATATATTATACAAATAATGTATTATGTAGCATTTAATTATACATCTGTTGTCGATTCTTCTTAACGTAACATCATCGAGCAGGCGCGCTGGAAGCAGTTTTGGATGGGGGGGGGGGGGGCAAAGACCTAAGGGGGCTCACGATTTTGTGTGTGTAGGGGCTCATGCCCAACCACACTCACAGGGTTGACAACTTTGAGCCTGTGGTGAGAGCACCGTGAGAGTGAGACATTGCGAGGGAGCGAAGCGACCAAGCCAAAGGGAGCGTAGCGACTGAGCGGGGGGGGGGGGGGGGGGGGGGGGGGGGGGAGGGTGTGGGAGGGGGGTGTCCCCCCTCGCGCGGTAGGGAGCTTTTGCATTTTTGGACTTGAAATTGTGCAATTTGGTGCATACCTAGATAGGATCTGGGAAAGCGTGTTATGATTTAATCGACCAGAAATTTTGTTTTTACGAAGAAAACAAATAATTGACACACTAATAAATATGCACCCCAACACACACACAAATATTGTATTTAGTGTCATACACAGTTCCAACATAAACCGTATGCCACATTATGTATGATCCAACAACATAGCCTACAGCCAAGAATGAGTCCCGAGGGCTGGGGCAGAGCCAGAGGGGGAGGGTTTGGGAGGGGGTATCCCCCTCCCACGGGGAAGACATACTAGTAATCCGAACGCTGCTAAAATCACGACCGTAGTGCAGTGGCCAGCGGCTTTCGAATTTCAGAGCGCCGTTGATATGCTACGTGTGGCGGCCGGGGTGCGCATGTTGCTGCAAACGCTCACAAAATATTACATGACCCTGGGTATACTTAGTTACGAGACGCATCTCACGCTCGGTTTTTTAAATTTGTAACATAGAAAACAGTACTTTAAATTGATGGAAGTGCTTATACAAATTTGTAAACTAAATGAAAACCTCTATAATCTTTAATTGTTATCATGTTTAGGCCTGGGCGTGTGATTTTCAAAGATTAGCGTAAGAGCGTGAGAAAGGGGTAAAATGCGTGTGTCTCACGCCCAATGCGTGAGAGTTGGCAACCCTGCACTCACCCCAGACCATACGCAAGTTACACAGCAAACTGAGATAATCTGTTTGCGCGCGAAGCGCGCAGCGAAAACTTAAAATGGATGTGTAAATTAGTTTTTGAACGTTAGAATTAACAAGTCTTAGCTCATACATTTTTTTTCTTTCCCACTCTTCTTTTTTGTTCCCCCCCCCCACTTTTTGGATTGGGGGGGGGGGGGGGGGGGGCGGCCGCCCCCTTCCTCCCCACTTCCGGCGCCTATGGTGGTAGTAGTAGTAGTAGTAGTAGTAGTAGTAGTAGTAGTAGTAGTAGTAGTAGTAGTACTAGTACTAGTACTAGTAGTAGTAGTAGTAGTAGTAGTAGTAGTAGTAGTAGTAGTAGTAGTAGTAGTAGTAGTAGTAGTAGTAGTAGAAGTAGTAGTAGTAGTAGAAGTAGTAGTAAAAGTAGTAGAAGGGGACATATTAGAAGTAGAAATACAAAATGATGGAGGTAGCACACTAATTATGTTTACCTAAATTGTATTAACATTTTACAAAAATTCATGCACCATTCAATAGCAGTTTGGCAAATAATACAAGGCCATGTATTTTATATACATTACAATTTGAACATTTTCCATAGATCTCATAACAAATTACGTGGCCATGAACAGTAATATTGTACATATTGAAAGCAAGCGATTTTGTATTCCTGTCATTTACATTATATCTGAAAATAAATACTTGTGTCGTATATTGTTTTATGGGATTTCCAAGTAATGGCAAGGTTTTTAGTGAAAATGGCGATTTTGTTACAATATACAGTAAGTCGGAGGTCACACACTATTCATATGGATAATATATGATACTATTTGTAAGGTCACAATCCACTGTTGCTCAAATAAACTAGTCGGCAGCTGCATCTATAACAGTTATAATAGATAGCAATTATATTTATCATGTAATTGTAAAGTATTCCTGGTAAAATGTCGTCAATGATGTCTAGTAAGCTTAATTTAATATTAAGTTGTTTCATAAGGGCGTTGTCTATCATGTCTATTTCAAATTATTTCTTAAGGGCAGTGTATATATTGCATGCTCGAAGTAATATTAGCAGCAGTAGTAGTAGTAGTAGTAGTAGTAGTAGTAGTAGTAGTAGTAGTAGTAGTAGTAGTAGTAGTAGTAGTAGTAGTAGTAGTAGTAGTAGTAGTAGTAGTAGTAGTAGTAGTAGTAGTAGTAGTAGTAGTAGTAGTAGTAGTAGTAGTAGTAGTAGTAGTAGTAGTAGTAGTAGTAGTAGTAGTAGTAGTAGTAGTAGTAGTAGTAGTAGTAGTAGTAGTAGTAGTAGTAGTAGTAGTAGTAGTAGTAGTAGTAGTAGTAGTAGTAGTAGTAGTAGTAGTAGTAGTAGTAGTAGTAGTAGTAGTAGTAGTAGTAGTAGTAGTAGGACTACTACCCCCTGGACAACCACCCCCCGGGCGATTACCCCCCTAGGACAATTACCCCCCGGACAACTACCACCCGGACAACTACCACCCGGACAATTACCCCCCTAGGACAATTACCCCCAAGACAACTACCCCCCAAGACAACTACCCCCCAAGACAATTACCCCCCAAGACAACTACCCCCTAAGACAATTACCCCCCGAGACAATTACCCGCCAAGACAATTACCCCCCAAGACAATTACCCCCAAGACAACTACCCCCCAAGACAACTACCCCCCGGACAATTACCTACAACTACCCCCCGGACAATAACCCCCCGGACAACTACCCCCCGGACAACTACCCCCCGGACAATTACCCCCCGGACAACTACCCCCCAGACAACTACCCCCCGGACAATTACCCCCCGGACAACTACCCCCTCGGAATATTACCCCCCGGACAACTACCCCATGGATAATTACCGTCGCTGATTTAGACCACTGCCCACCTAGCCACCTGACGTCGGGCCGATGTCGGAATTTGGTTGCCGGATGTCGGCATATCGCCGTTGGCTCGAGGTTAAAATGTCCGCCAGCCCAACATCGTCACGACGTCATTTTTGTGATATATTGGCATAACGTCATTTTCCGACAATGGCCCAACATCATCTCATGACATGATGTTGGGCCATTGTCGGAAAATGACGTTATGCCAATTTATCACAAAAATGATGTCGTGACGATGTTGGGCTGGCGGACATTTTAACCTCGAGCCAACGGCGATATGCCAACATCCGGCAACCAAATTCCGACATCGGCCCGACGTCAGGTGGCTAGCTGGGTGTTCGCTGCCCGAGACCGAGAACGATAAAAAGTGGACCTTTCTGAATGAGGGGGGGGGGGGGGGTGTACGCACCCATAGGCGCCGGAAGTGGGGGGGGGGGGGGGGCAGGGGGGGCGGCTGCCCCCAATCCAAAAAGTGTGGGGGGGGGGGGGGGGCAAAACGCGTTTTGGCCCCCCAAAAAGCCCCCCCCCCCCTCAAAAAAAAAAAAAAGAAAAAAGAAAAGAAAGAAAGAAAGAAAAGAGAAAAGAAAAAAATTATATGTATCAGCCAATACTTGTTAATTCCAACGTTTAAAACCTTAGTTATACATTCTATTTACAATTTTCGCGGCGCGCTTCGCGCGCAAACAAATAATCTCAGTGTTGGTGTTGTGTAAATTGCATATGGTACCGTCTGGGGTGGGGTTTTCTGTACCGGTCCACGTAGTTCCTGTGTAGGCTGTTATTAATTGCTATGGCTGTTTGTGTGACGTGCACTAAATGCAAAATCTTCCCCATGGGAGGGGATACCCCAGGCCTCCCAAACCCTCCCCATCTGGCTCTGCCCCAGCTCAGATATGCTTCATAAGGAGAATGATAACTAATCTGTGTCTAAATATGATTCAATTTGATAATATGGATTTTAGTGAGCGCCGCTCTGAAGAAGTGATAAGTTTCTTTTGGCGCTCAGTTTATTATTAATACTACTTCTGCTGCTGCAATTTTTACTTCCACTATTACTACTGCTACAATAACTATTACTTCTACGACGACGACGACGACGACGACGACGACGACGACGACGACGACGACGACGACGACGACGACGACGACGACGACGACGACGACGACGACGACGACGACGACGACGACGACGACGACGACGACGACGACGACGACGACGACGACGACGACTACTACTACTACTACTACTACTACTACTACTACTACTACTACTACTACTACTACTACTACTACTACTACTACTACTACTACTACTACTACTACTACTACTACTACTACTACTACTACTACTACTACTACTACTACTACTACTACTACTACTACTACTACTACTACTACTACTACTACTACTACTACTACTACTACTACTACTACTACTACTACTACTACTACTACTACTACTACTACTACTACTACTACTACTACTACTACTACTACTACTACTACTACTACTACTACTACTACTACTACTACTACTACTACTACTACTACTACTACTGCTACTACTACTACTACTACTACTACTACTACTACTACTACTACTACTACTACTACTACTACTACTACTACTACTACTACTACTGCTAATATTACTTCGAGCATGCAATATGTACACTGCCCTTATAGGCGGAGGGCCAAAGTCGAAAAAAGTGACTTTAGGTTGCCAGATCTCCACAACAAGTTTAAACCGATTTTAATTTCAAGTATTTTTAATGAGACAAAATAATTCTGAGGTCTACCTCAAAAAATTTGTTGCGAACACCTCCAAATCCAAGATGGCGTCCAAAAAAGCAGTCGTTTTGTACTGCTATAGATAATTGGCAAAATTTACCAAACAACACCTCAAATCAGCATTATTTCGCAACCATGTTAAAGACAATATAATTTCCTATAATCTGATACCAAACACCATGGGTTTCAGGATATGTAACACGGTCATTATTAGCCCAAAACTCAAATTTTAGGCACTTTTTCCCAACAATATGGAATTATTGATTTACATAATTACGCATAAATCAATAATTGTATTAGAAGTTGAATTAATACTTTTTCAAAAAACTGTCCAATTATATCAACAATACTCTGTGAAAATTCCAAGTGTGTACCGTATCTGAACAAAAAGTTATAGTACTTGGAAGTCAGCATTTGATATCGACAAAACGGGTAGTTTTGCGTGATTTCTCATGCTGTACAGGGTGTCTCAAAAATGTGTAATCTTGATTATAGGATTTGTGTACCAAAATAAGATTGCGTCAATCTCGGGACACCTTCAATTCCAGTTATGAAAAATCAACAAAACCACCATTTCCTGTAATATGATGAATATTCCACCATCATTAAGTAATCCGCGTAGATGTCGTGTCTGTCTTGTATTTTGTTTAAATGCATTTATCATAAATCATAAATCGATCATGTTCATTATCACGGGCGTAGCGAGTTACGTAATACCTATTCAACTGGGGGGATGTAATCCGATGAATGAATAGCTCATTCCCCCCCCCCCCCCCCCACTTGAATGGGTATCAATGTCATGTCTACGCCCGTGTTCATTATCTTGAGTAATTGTCTTACTGAAGTACACAATATGCGGGACATAATACGTGCAGAGCGTATCTAGATTCGAACACCATCTTGATCGCAAGGCACGCACCCTTCATGCCAATCATGTCTTAGTACATGTACCTGGAGACCATAAAGGTCTATAGGCCTACAAATTGGCTGACTTAGTATTAACACAAAACAAACTTAATTGCTAAACTAATATGTACACCACCGAAAAGCCTCAGCAAGCCGAATGTTTATTTTGTATGCACTACACTGTACTCGTGTAACCATGGTAACAACATCCGATTATGGACAGAAATATACCAAATCACCAAATAGTTATTTTTTAAACTTAAAATTAGCACGTAAACGGTGTCATTTTACATGTGATTTGTTTTCCTTCATGTTCACGCGAAAATTAGTGATCATAATGCGGCTTGTAGTAGCCAGAATTATATGATTTATTGTATTTCTATTGTTGTTGTTACTATGGTTACAAATGTACAAGGTGGTACAAAAAGTTACTGTACGATAAACATAATAATAGCCTATTCAAAGTTTTCTTCGAACCCTGAAAAAGTCTAGCTAACTGTGGTGTTTCGAATAATAATCATGTTTAAAACATACTTATCCAGATATGGTCGGTACAACTGTAAAGGACGAGCGCCTCTCATTCGAATATTGCACTAAATAGTGCACTTTGCATTATGGATTTATTATTGCAGTGAAATTACCGTAACACTATTTTCGTGCATTGCAAACCGATGGCGGCATATTCATGACATAAAAGAAGAAAACTGAAGGTTTTGTTGAAAACGGGTATAAACAATATGTCATTATTTAGGAGCATTTCTTGAATAAAGTCCGTAAACAAGAATTACATTTATTGGGGCACCCTGTATAGTGTTCGAAATCGTACAAAATTGCTGTATTTGTCGATATCAAATGCTGACTTCCAGTTATTATAACTCTTTGTTCAGATACGGTACACACTTGGAATTTTTACAGAGTATTGCTGATATAACTGGGCAGTTTTCTGAAAAGTATTAGTTCAACTCCCAATGAAATTATTGATTTATGCCGAATTACGTAAATCAATAATTTCATATTTTGGGAAAAAAATTGCCTAAAATTTGAGTTTGGGACTAAAAATGACCGTGTTTCATATCCTCAAACCCATTGAATTTGGTATCAGATTATAGGAAATTGTATTGTCTTTAATATAGTTGCAAAATCATGCTGATTTTAGGTGTCGTTTGGGAAATCCCGCCAGTTATCTATAGCAAGTCAAAACGGCTACTTCTTTGGACGCCATCTTGGATTTTGACCTGTTCGCAACAAATTTTTTGAGGTAGACCTCTGAATTAATTTGTCTTATTAAAAATACTTGCAAATAAAATTGGTTTAAACTTGTTGTGGAGATCTGGCAACTAAGTCCTTAAGGAAGCCACTTTTTCGAGTTTGGCCCTCCGCCTATTAAGAAATAATTTGAAATAGACATGATAGACAACGCCCTTATGAAACAACTTAATATTAAATTAAGCTTACTAGACATCATTGACGACATTTTACCAGGAATACTTTACAATACATGATAAATATAATTGCTATCTATTATAACTGTTATAGATGCAGCTGCCGACTAGTTTATTTGAGCAACAGTGGATTGTGACCTTACAAATAGTATCATATATTATCCATATGAATAGTGTGTGACCTCCGACTTACTGTATATTGTAACAAAATCGCCATTTTCACTAAAAACCTTGCCATTACTTGGAAATCCCATAAAACAATATACGACACAAGTATTTATTTTCAGATATAATGTAAATGACAGGAATACAAAATCGCTTGCTTTCAATATGTACAATATTACTGTTCATGGCCACGTAATTTTTTATGAGATCTATGGAAAATGTTCAAATTGTAATGTATATAAATTACATGGCCTTGTATTATTTGCCAAACTGCTATTGAATGGTGCATGAATTTTTGTAAAATGTTAATACAATTTAGGTAGACATAATTAGTGTGCTACCTCCATCATTTTGTATTTCTACTTCTAATATGTCCCCTTCTACTACTTTTACTACTTCTACTGCTGCTACTACTACTACTACTACTACTACTACTACTACTACTACTACTACTACTACTACTACTACTACTACTACTACTACTACTACTACTACTACTACTACTACTACTACTACTACTACTACTACTACTACTACTACTACTACTACTACTACTACTACTACTACTACTACTACTACTACTACTACTACTACTACTACTACTACTACTACTACTACTACTACTACTACTACTACTACTACTACTACTACTACTACTACTACTACTACTACTACTACTACTACTACTACTACTACTACTACTACTACTACTACTACTACTACTACTACTACTACTACTACTACTACTACCATAGGCGCCGGAAGTGGGGAGGAAGGGGGCGGCCGCCCCCCCCCCCCCCCCCAATCCAAAAAGTGGGGGGGGGGGGGCAACAAAAAAGAAGAGTGGGAAAGAAAAAAAAAATGTATGAGCTAAGACTTGTTAATTCTAACGTTCAAAAACTAATTTACACATCCATTTTAAGTTTTCGCTGCGCGCTTCGCGCGCAAACAGATTATCTCAGTTTGCTGTGTAACTTGCGTATGGTCTGGGGTGAGTGCAGGGTTGCCAACTCTCACGCATTGGGCGTGAGACACACGCATTTTACCCCTTTCTCACGCTCTTACGCTAATCTTTGAAAATCACACGCCCAGGCCTAAACATGATAACAATTAAAGATTATAGAGGTTTTCATTTAGTTTACAAATTTGTATAAGCACTTCCATCAAGTTAAAGTACTGTTTTCTATGTTACAAATTTAAAAAACCGAGCGTGAGATGCGTCTCGTAACTAAGTATACCCAGGGTCATGTAATATTTTGTGAGCGTTTGCAGCAACATGCGCACCCCGGCCGCCACACCTTGCATATCAACGGCGCTCTGAAATTCGAAAGCCACTGGCCACTGCACTACGGTCGTGATTTTAGCAGCGTTCGGATTACTAGTATGTCTTCCCCGTGGGAGGGGGATACCCCCTCCCAAACCCTCCCCCTCTGGCTCTGCCCCAGCCCTCGGGACTCATTCTTGGCTGTAGGCTATGTTGTTGGATCATACATAATGTGGCATACGGTTTATGTTGGAACTGTGTATGACACTAAATACAATATTTGTGTGTGTGTTGGGGTGCATATTTATTAGTGTGTCAATTATTTGTTTTCTTCGTAAAAACAAAATTTCTGGTCGATTAAATCATAACACGCTTTCCCAGATCCTATCTAGGTATGCACCAAATTGCACAATTTCAAGTCCAAAAATGCAAAAGCTCCCTACCGTGGGAGGGGGGACACCCCCCTCCCACACCCTCCCCCCGCTCAGTCGCTAAGCTCCCTTGGGCTTGGTCGCTTCGCTCCCTCGCAATGTCTCACTCTCACGGTGCTCTCACCACAGGCTCAAAGTTGTCAACCCTGTGAGTGTGGTTGGGCATGAGCCCCTACACACACAAAATCGTGAGCCCCCTTAGGTCTTTGCCCCCCAATCCAAAACTGCTTCCGGCGCGCCTGTACGCACCCCCATGCTACGGGACTGCCAATACACCAATATACTGCAGACATCGTACGATATCGCAATCCGAAATGTAGGTAAAAAGATTGTGCGGCATCCGGTGCATGTGTGACCTAGGCGTATCACATGTTCTATATGTTTTTCGGTCAATTTCGTAAGCTTTTCATTCGTTTCAATAAGCATGTCATTCAATTTCACGAAATTGAGCTGAAGGCTTGTAATTTTGGTTCAAAATTGTATTATGTTCATACGATTTAGCTTTTCGATCAAGTGATTTACCACTTTTAGCATTCAACTAAACAGACCACGTTATTTGCATTTATTGTGTTTGCAAAATCAAATAGATATTATCATGTTCGATTCCCAGTTTCCCACGACCTACTTAACGGTAACCGCAACCGCGCGTTCGCGCGATTACCAGGAATGAGTTATATTTATCCGCCATGTGGCATAATGTATGTTTTTATTGAATAAAGCTCAGTTGCAAGACTCTCAGAATGATGTAGACGTGAGTTTTATTTCTCTCCTGATCGATATTATAACAGTTAAAGTATTCAATTGCCCGGAGGGCGGTATTACGTAATCACGAATTTACTCGGAATCGAAATAGCCTACGTTTTAAATCGAATGCAAACAAAATGTTTCCGAATAATCAATATATGAATCATAATGCTAAAAAACGATTTGAACTGCTAAATACAACTGCGGTAACAACATTGGCAAAATTGAATGCGCACAATGCACCCGGGGACGGGAAGGGGAGACATGCCTCCCCACCCCCCCCCCCCCCCCCCCCCCCCTATAGGTGGAGGTGATTGTCTCTCCCACTTTTTAAAGGTATAGGCCAGTTTGGGAAACGCCCCCCTCTTACAAAATGAAATGGAAGTTCTTATTACCAATCATGTGAAAGAATATGTTTTTACTAATACGGGATGATACAAATTTTGCCTGGAAACCGCCTACTAATTGATATATTTGGTAAATTATCAAATCGTTCCGCTGCGGATAGATATCGCCAAAGCGGAATCGCGTATACGCTACTTGCATTATTGACCAGGTGCGTTCGCTATACGGGCTTGTCCCCAGCTTGTCGATACTCCATCCAGTCCAGCGCTAGCGGCGCGGACAGGTGCGAACGGGCTGTGGATTTATACATTTCACGGGTGGGCCGATATTTCTGTATTTAACGCATCGTTAGGTTCGGATTTTACCACACAAGCCCTTTTTAGATACTTATTCAACAATATTGATAAATTATAAATGTTTTCTGTAACTTTCCCAAAACTGTTATTTATCTTTTAATATGCATACATTATGTATGTTTGATTCCATAACTTGAACTACGTTTCATATAATATTACTGTTTATTACCTTACTTAGTAAATACAGTCAACCTACATGAGCTGCCATATATGTAATATTTTTTGGATATATGTAATATTTTTTGGATATTACATGGCACTGTTACATGGCAATTCAGATAATACAACAGCTGTTAACTTTGCTGTCGGGAAAATCATGGAATGTTCCCCTCGCGATTTTAAATGCTATTTCGTGATGAAAATGTACTCAATCGCATTTAAAATCCCTTGTGAGTGGAAACCGTGCTTTTCCCTCCAACACCAAATAACAACTTTATACTATGATATGCACCAAATCGCTCCACTATACCTCGCAGTTGCGCCCCCCCCCCCCCCCCCCCCCATCCGTTCACCCTCGCGACGCGACTGGAAGATGACTTGGGGTAATTGTCTTGGGGGTAATTGTCCGGGGGGTAGTTGTCCGGGGGGGTAATTGTCCGGGGGGTAGTTGTCCGGGGGGGGGTAATTGTCCGGGTGGTAGTTGTCCGGGGGGTAATTGTCCTAGGGGGTAGTTGTCCGGGGGGTAATCGTCCGGGGGGTGGTTGTCCAGGGGGTAGTAGTCCGGACACGGTAGTGGTAGTAGTAGTAGTAGTAGTAGTAGTAGTAGTAGTAGTAGTAGTAGTAGTAGTAGTAGTAGTAGTAGTAGTAGTAGTAGTAGTAGTAATAGTAGTAGTAGTAGTAGTAGTAATCGTCGTCGTCGTCGTCGTTGTCGTTGTCGTTGTAGTAGTAGTAGTAGTAGTAGTAGTAGTAGTAGTAGTAGTAGTAGCCGTCGTCGTCGTTGTTGTAGTAGTAGTAGTAGTAGTAGTAGTAGTAGTAGTAGTAGTAGTAGTAGTAGTAGTAGTAGTAGTAGTAGTAGTAGTAGTGGTAGTAGTAGTAGTAGTAGTAGTAGTAGTAGTAGTAGTAGTAGTAGTAGTAGTAGTAGTAGTAGTAGTAGTAGTAGTTGAAGTAATAGTTATTGTAGCAGTAGTAATAGTGGAAGTAAAAATTGCAGCAGCAGAAGTAGTATTAATAATAATCTGAGCGCCAAAAGAAACTTATCACTTCTTCAGAGCGGCGCTCACTAAAATCCATATTATCAAATTGAATCATATTTAGACACAGATTAGTTATCATTCTCCTTATGAAGCATATCTGAGCTGGGGCAGAGCCAGATGGGGAGGGTTTGGGAGGCCTGGGGTATCCCCTCCCATGGGGAAGATTTTGCATTTAGTGCAATTTGGTGCACGTCACACAAACAGCTATAGCAATTAATAACAGCCTACACAGGAACTACGTGGACCGGTACAGAAAACCCCACCCCAGACGGTACCATATGCAATTTACACAACACCAACACTGAGATGATTTGTTTGCGCGCGAAGCGCGCCGCGAAAATTGTAAATAGAATGTATAACTAAGGTTTTAAACGTTGGAATTAACAAGTATTGGCTGATACATATAATTTTTTTCTTTTCTCTTTTCTTTCTTTCTTTCTTTTCTTTTTTTCTTTTTTTTTGAGGGGGGGGGGGGGGGCTTTTTGGGAGGGGCAAAAACGCGTTTTGCCCCCCCCCACTTTTGGGATTGGGGGGGGGGGGGGGCGGCCGCCCCCCTGCCCCCCCACTTCCGGCGCCTATGTCATCGAGTGTGTTACATGTATACTAATTAAAAATTCTCGATAGTTTTGGTCAGACAGAATTTTAGTACCTTAAAACTTGCAAATTATCATTAAAACTGACGCTTGAATGGCAGCTACACATAAACACGGTTAAGTTACAGGGCTGTCTTCAGAAAAGAAAAAAAGAAGAAAAAAAAACAGCCATTAACACAAGAGAGCACCCTCCAGACACCTGAAGTTTCAACATATTTTGAAATCAACAAATGTGAATTCTATGTTTGGTTAAAATAATTATTCAATAGAGAGATCGTCAAAAACGCTTCTAAAATCATTTCGGTCGATTTTAAAAAAATGTTGAGGTTATTTAATAAAAGTTGGTCCCTCACATTTATTCCAATCTGATATACTTTGAATCGATTTTGATCAAATAAAGTTGATTCTGTCATCAAAATTGTGTGCTCTTTCAAATATTACACTCAGTTTTCATTACCTCACTCAAACATTATTTATGTATACCAAAACTGAACTACCCCTTTAACACGCATGAATACTCACAGGAAGTATCCCTCGCAGCTGAGTGGTAAGGCTCCAAAACTGAGATGAAGAAGAGAGCCAGGAGGGAGGAGAGGAGGAGGATGAGACACAGGGGTGGTGCACATATCTTAGCAACGGCTTTACCAAACCTGGTGGAGATGATGACAAATGGTGCATTAGTAACAAAGACTGCAAAATCACATACACTGCATGGAATGACCGTGGTGATGGAGGGGCACGAAAAGGCAACATCATTGTTGAGGTTCAGATTGGGACGGGAGCATGGAATTTAAAGCCAAATAACAGGATTGGGAAACGCCCCACACAAACAAAATGAAAAATATGCTTTTATCACCAACCATGTGAAAGAATATATCATAACTTATCTATGGACAGATTAAAGGGATCTAGTAACTTTGTTGACATGTGCAAAAAGTGATGAATGGTTGATGCAATGTATATTGTTGTTATCTCATATGTCCACAGGGTATTGTGTGAACATTTCAAGTCAAATGGACATTGCATGGCCAAGTAATGAGCGAAAATGCAAAGTGATCAAACTCACTGCACTCACTTTGTACACGGTAAGAAAAACTCCGGGGCAGTTTTTCTTATCTGAATACTTTGATCGTACATATCTTTGTAACGAAAAGGAAATTTGAAAAACCGAAACCTGTCCCATGATTTTATTGTTAATATGAATACAACAAGCTATGACGGAACCGCTAGAATGAAAATTATATTTTGAGGATTTGGACAATGTTTTATACTTTATACTTCGCGGCTGCGTGCAAAACATATGGCAAATGCTGCACCACGTGCGAAATAGCATATAGCTACGGCGTATAGACGAGCCGATCTGGCGGTGAATTTAGGCCCAATGTCAGCGGTATGCAATAAACGTTTCAACTGATATTTCTAACTTTAACGAAAATAAGGTTCGGATTTTTCCACACATACTATATTTCAACAATACTGATCAATTAGTTGGCCAATAAGTATAACAATACTGTCGGTAACTTAATAATGGCTCACATTGTCTTCCTTACAAAGGGAGAGCAGTCATGCGGTTCTTGTGTACAGCTAATTCTATGGCAGGCCATGGGGCGAGAATCATGTCTCATTGTTCAGAGGATCGCTGGAGACGAAAAAGTAGCAAATTTAGGAAACGACATTGCCTCAGAAATATGGCCCTAGGATCCAAACGCCTTACCTAAAATCAATGCTCATGGTATCATTTTGTTGGAAAAAAAATGTTCTACCTGATCAAACAAAAAACAATGACATTTGGTCGATGATGTTGATGAAATTAACGATCGTAGGTGTTGCATCCTTTCTGGGCCACCCTGTATAATAATAGCGCAACGATAAAACAAGCAATCTGATTGGCTCTTGCTAACGAGATCGCGTTACGTTCCAATGAAAGATGCACTGGGATTGGATACATTTCCAGAGAGTGTTGTGATTTTTGTCAAGTTTTTTCCACTTTTTGAAAAAATTTGCAACTTTTGAGCTTGACGAGTTTCGGATTTTTTAAATTTTTGTATGTACAACATATGTAAAAAATAAGATAGATATGGGAGGTGAAGCACGAAACGAACGAATTTCGACCGACGGCCCGCGGTCTAATAAGATTGTTTGTCTGTACGTTCCGGTTTTGTTTGTTTTTGTTCACTTAAAAGGAGCTTTTTATAAGCGCAGTAGAGTATTTATAGTAGCGCTATACAAGCGCTATACAAATATTCGTATAATGCAAATTGTGTAAATAATCTAATTACGCTAATTATATGCATTGCTAGAGATTGCCAAGGCGGCAACCAAGCTGAAGTATCTTAAATACACATTTAGAACATGATTGAAGAATAAGTATTGCTTATTAGAGGCTGTAGCCATTGAAAACCAATAATATTTATAAATATGCAAATTAGGGGCAGCCATCTTGGATTTCAGGGTCTTGCCAATATGGCACTTGCAAACGAGCACCGGAAATGGATTCCTTGCCCCAAAATACCTTAGAATATTTGTATTATTACTAGTGTATACTATTCCTAGATAGATAATTACCCCTGGCCATGTTCAGAAATATGCAAATTAGATCATTATCTTTATAATGCAAATTAAACCACTTTCCCCAGCTTCGATTTCTTAGTATTTTTAGTATGTTGTTCAGGGGAGTTTTCTGAACGGTATTTCGAAGAAAAATCCCATGTTGCAATTTTGCCGAGGTTACCCCCAACTATTTGCTAGATGGACTGGACTATTTAGTAGGAAGTTAGTTTTATAATGGTATACATTTATGCAAAATTTGTATTTTATGCTAATTTTGGCCCCAATTTGCATATTATCCTCTGATCACCTCAAGACTAAGTTAATCATGATTTGTTACCCTTAAAACCACGTGTGCACGCATTTAACACTGATTTATCTTCAATATTGGGTGAGTTATCGTGAAAATAAATTATTCCTGTAAAACATGTAATGGCGTCAATAATTTGCATAAATTTGCAGAAAACGGTAAGTAGAGCAAATCAAAAATTTTCATCATTTTTTAATATCATAAGATAGTGAAATGTTGATTCAAGTTGCAGTCATGGGGTAAAAGAATAATCATCATAATATGCAATGAAAATATAGCATTTATTTTAATTTTCAGCCCATTTGCATATTATGACGTTATGTAGCCAACTGGTTACTTCAAAAATGGTTTTATCACAATCATTGACCCTTAGCACATAGGAATAGAGACATTACTTGTTAATTTGTCTGAATTAAAAGATGAATATGAAAGATGATATTTGTCCACAATGACCATGCACCCTAATTTGCATACATTTGCATAAAAGTGATATGTGGGACACTTTTTGGCCCTGTTAACATAGCTTATCGTTTTCTACACATTTGTTTACATTTAGTAACCTAAACTGGGTTCCAAAAGAAACTTATCACTTTTTTCAGAGCGACGCTCACTAAAATCCATAGCATCAAATTGAATCATATTTAGACACAGATAAGCTATCATTCTCCTTATGAAGCATATCCTAAAAATCAAAAGTTTGCTTTTACTAAAAATGAGAAAAATGCGATAGAATCACTACAGGTCACTTTTCAAAAATCACAGAAACTGCTCGCTGCGAACCTCCACGAAAGGCGGTCTATTCAGAACTTTCAATAGCTATTCATTCAACTTCAAAGCGGGTTATGTAACCACTAGACAGGCTATTGTCCGTGCCGAGCTCTGTGCCCGGAAGGCGAGCAGTTTCTGTGATTTTTGAAAAATGACGTCTTGCGATTTCACCTTATTTTAATCTTTGTTGACTAAAGGAAACATAATTTTTTTTAGATGACCTTGCTAAGGGGTATTATAGCTAATCTATGCCCAATTATGATTCATTTTTATGCTTTAGATTTTAATGTGTGTCGCTCTTAAGAAGTGATAAGTTTCTTTTGGAACCCAGTTTATGTTTAAAAATTTCTCACTGGGGTGCACCACATCTACAATGTATTGTAAATGATAAGTCATACTTACAAAAATCGTCATATAAGTTCCATTTCTTTCTCTTCCTGCTCGATGTCCCATCGTAAACAAAGAAAGCCCGCCCGCAACATGCGGAGGCCGCTTATTATTGTCCAAAACAAGCGAACTCGCGATCTGCAAGCATGCCCGCCGTATCCGATTTCGGATACGCCGTGTCAGAATTCGGATACGGTAACACGTGTGGTGTGGGAAGCTTGCGGGAAATACATGACAGTCATCCAGATAGCAGCAACACTTTCGAGAGGGATCACGACTGGGATTCTCTCAGTTTTTTTATTTTCCAAAACTGCAGATTTTCCATTTTTTTCGACATTTGAAGAATAATTTGGACCATTTTGGTAAGTTCATATAATACTTGTATCATTTTTAGGGCCAGTCATGATTGATTTTGTTGAATTTAAGATAAGAATTTTGTGTGAAATTTTGACAAACTTTTTTTGTACTGTCCCACATTGTTCCCGTATAGCGCAGCATTACAATGTAGTGTTGTGTGGGGTGCACGAACACCTCTTCTACTCACTATACAGGGATCGCAGTCGTGATGAATCCAGAATTTCCACTTCTAATTCCGCTGCTATCTCTCAAAAATATAATCATGTAATAGTAAATATATAATCCATTGCGGATATAGTATCGGAAATAATATCGCTATTGATATTCGTTTGTCTCGCAATGTATGGTCAAACTAGGAATCTAAAAGATCATCAGTATTGTGTCATGATAAATAAAGAAACACGGACTTACATGATTAATTTATTTCCGCTATCCAATCGTGTGATGTACATGTACGTAGTTCAGATTGCCACCTATTCAATTGCTTGTAACTCCATAAATTCCCACCATTTCAATAAATGGATGGAATATTGAACAAACACACCAGCGACTTATTGATAATTGTTCGCTTGGTATTTCCGACAGGTGTAGATTCCAATTCCAAGGCGTCCGATGAAATGTGCTTTCATTAGTAACCATCATCTAGTTATTATCAGTCATTCCAAATACTTCAGATGAAGCTCCATCATATAATTAAATTGTGTTAATTATTCAGCAAATGTACCTATCATACAGGCAGAATGGCTATAGTTCGCTGAATGTATTATACTGCCTGCCCCGCCGCTGGTAATCATGCTAAACCCGTACACCACTTCCATGCAGAGTGCAGTGCAGTGATATAATTAGTGTGTGCGATCACAGTCCATATGCGAGCTATAAGGTTTGTGTGTTATAATTTATAGTAGGTTACTTTTGATTTTCAATATACATAAATACATAATATATATCGTAATACTCAGAGTGGTGAAGCATAGTTTGGGAGAACAAAAATAAAGAAGAGTATAGACAAAAAAAGAAAAAAAGAAGAAATTAAAGAGAATTTAGATTGGCAACAATAGTCAAGCTTGACTGATTGCCATATAATAATAACAACAGCAACATTGTGCCTGGGCAATCAGCTGGCATGGCATCGTACTACAACGTCATAGCTAACAAAAGAGCTATTTATTGGGACAAACATAGACCCTATTACATAACTATGCGAGTCAACCCATTCATTGAGACACAGCTACGGACAATCTCCCTGACCACAAGGTAATCACTGAGGCGTGTATTGATTGTCATAAATGATATCCCTATTGACTTTGCAAAATCAGAAAACAAATTAGATAAAAATACAACTAGAAAAAAAGAAAACCGGGAGCGAGCAAACGGTTTCACGGAAGGGGTGTACAATTGGTCCGAAACGATGATGTTTTTAAACTCTTTTGATCGTTTTTAAAGATACTGTACTCCTTTTGCCAGCCAAATTACCACAATTGCGAGATTGTATCCCATTATTATATTGATTTCTAGAGATTGAAATAATAAACGACTATTAGAATTGTTTATTAGTTTAGCAACTACAGATCAACAACCCGGGGGGGCCACTCAACTATATTGCTGTACACACGCGCGACCACAGTTTTTTCAAACCCACCCTAAGGTAAACAAGTTTTATCCATTGGTCAAATTTATACCCTATTCAAATATTTTCGCGTGCTTTTTTGACAATTTTGCCCCCTAAACAAGTATAACCCCTAAAACATACCCCTTATCAAGGTCTACGTCAATTGCTCTCAATTAAACCTCTAAAAATAATGGAAATGTTTAACCACCTTAAACATTTAACCCTAAACAAGGTCTACCTTAAATAAACCTCTAATGTACATGTACTTGTCAATAAGAACTACAGTCAACTTCACACTAAGTTGAAACTTTGCCTCAGTTGAAGATATTCAAAAGACCTCTATTTTTTTTTTTTTTTTTTTTGGGGGGGGGGGGGGGGTTATATAAGTTGAATTTGTAAGTAAAAGCTTTTTCATGTTTTCATCAGTACCAGCAGATTCAATTTAAGTTTGACTGTATATCTGATAATACCGATTGCAATATCATACAGCATGTGACAACGCCAAGGTATTTCTACAATGGATCGCAGGTCTCTCGAGATATTTGTGTATAGTTACTATACAAACAAATGATAACTACCATGTCTTGTTTCTGAAACATTTTGCAATAATTTATTTACCAAAAATATGAACATCATTAAAACATACACCAAATCCTGGGGTCTTGAAATGGTTCAAAATGTTGTTGAGAAACCTGAACAATGGGTAGAGGACTCAGTGGCGTAGCGAGGGTCAACGGATTGGGGGGGCACAACTGCGAGGGAGCGGAGCGACCAAGCCCGTGGGCGCGTAGCGCCCGAGGGGGAGGGTGTGGGAGGGGGGTGTCCCCCTCCCACGGTAGGGAGCTTTTGCAATTTTTCACTCGAAATAATGCAATCTGGTGCATACCTTGAAAGAAAATTTGATAATACAGTCAAACCTGTCTATAGCGACCGCTCAAGGGACCGGCGAAAAGTGGTCGGTGTAGACAGGTGGTCTCATTAGACAGGTGGGCGGCCATTTTGAATTTCTGGTCGCATATTGTGCCTATATGCACATGTGTAATTAATTGGCATCTGTACACGCACGTGTCCAGTGGACAGTTTAACATCTGAACACTTCAATCTTAAATATCTTTTTAACGAAAGGGAAATTCAAAAAACCAAAACCTGTCCCATGCTTCTATTGTTAATACGAATACAGCAAGGTATGAGGGAACCACCACCATTACAATTTGGTTGTGAGGATTTGGACAATGTTACGAGATCCCTTTAAAATAGACTCCTACCACATTTCTAACTATTAAAATCGTACAATACGCTAAAAACCCGTTCAGGGCCCCGTTGCAGGAAGAAAAACAATCGATTGTAAGATGCAATTAATGGTAAGTCAGATCACGTGTTTTAGATGCGTAAATTTGTCTGACTTACAATCAATTGTAACTTACAATCGATTGTATCTCTTTCTGCAACGGGGCCTAGGACTGATTGATTAAATTGGTTAAGAGCCAACGAGAATATTTTGCCAAACCACGTCCATGTAATAAATTATTAATACTCAGTAAATAGTACTCCGCGCAATTGTTGAGAAACTAACCGGCTGTTCAAACATCAGATAGAAGGACGCGATTTTATGATACTTATAATTATTTTAATAAATGTTCACTCTTTAGTACACATATAATTATCATTTATAATTATGTACTGAAACTACGTTTGAAAAATATATACGAAAATCTGTCGAATTCGTTATACTCGATGTAATAATGACCCTGGAATATTCAATCCCATATATTAGAGACTAAAATACTTGAATCGAAATGTGATAGCTAGGTGACCAGCCAAAGTCAATCTATAAGCTGTCTGAAGTTTATTGTCATTATAAAAGTTTGTTTTATGCATTGACCTGCTCAGGATTGGAGCCTTGAGTGACCAGAGGCGATCGAGTTGATGCCTTGGTCACTCAAGCGCTAATTTTGTGGTCGTTATACACAGATTTATATGTACGTCGGGACCCAAATAGGGTGGTCGCTGGTCGCGTTAGGCAGGTGGTCGCATTACGCAGGTCGCTTAACACATGATTTTTCAGGGGAGGACCAGAGAGCGGTCGTTATGAGCAGGTGGTCGATATAGACAGGTGATCGCATCAGCAGGTTTGACTGTACTAACTTTAAAGAAATCATGACTTAAATCATCTCCCTCATGATTAGACTGCTATATATACAGGGTGGCCCAGAAAGAATGCAACACCTACGATCGTTTATTTCATCAACTTCATCGACCAAATGTCATTGTTTCTTGTTTGATTGGGTAGGAAACGACATTGCCTCAGAAAATGACCCTAGGATCCAAACGCCTTACCCAAAATCAATGCTTATGGTATCATTTTATTTGAAAAAGAATGTTCTACCCAATTAAACAAAATAGAATGACATTTGGTCGATGATGTTGATGAAATTAACGATCGTAGGTGTTGCATTCTTTCTGGGCCACCCTGTATAGTATACAAACACAATCGAACCTACACACACACCAGACTCAAATACGCTCACATCGTCCGTGCCTGTCTATATTGTCCTACTTATTTGGGGGAGGGTGGGGGAGAGTGTGTGAGGGGGTTTACCCCCTCCCACGTGGAGAAATTTTTGAAATTGGTGTTTAAAATATCACTTTAGAAGTATGGTTATTATTGTCCTCATCATTATTACCATTATCATTGTTATTATGCATTTTGTAAGAATTATAGATTTAAAGGGGTTGTTTAGTTTTGGTAGAGAGGGCGCTGCACATCACAATTTTTTTGTGAGATAATGAAAAACTGAGTGTCGAATTTGAGAGAACATGCAATTTTAATGGCAGAATAAACTTTATTTGGTCAAAATCGGTCCAGAAACGGCTGAAATATCAATAAATATATTTGATCTTATAATTATTTGGGGCCCAAATAATTAGATGATTTTTTCGAAAAATTAAAAAAATGCTTACACTTTTTCCAAAATTTTCAAAAGCGTTTTTTAAATAGTTGTTGATGATCTATCTACTTAATCATTATTTTAATAGAACATCACATGCATTATTTTGTATGAAAAATGGTTGAAACCAATGCCTTTTTAGAAAGCGCCCTCTTGTGTTTTAATGGCTCTTTTTGAATGATAACAGGCTTTTTACTTAGTCGTTTGTAATTTAGTATACCTTTCGAGCATGGTGGAGTAATAACTATTAGTCTATAATGTTACTGTCCAGGTTTGGTTACTAAAGTTCAGCCTTACCAAAACTGTACTACCCCTTTAACTTCTAAAAAGGTGGGGGATGTTGTCCATACCCGAGACAAAAAATATTATATGATTCGTAGTTCAAGCTATGGAATCAAACATACATAATGTATGCATAAGAAAAAGTGGGAGGGAAATGTATGGGGGGGGGGGGGGCATGTCCCCCTTCCCCGTCCCCCGCCTGTTGACGCCCATTTTCAAGTACCGTGTGACTAGACCCACGACACGGGTCCCTTGGGTTAGGTTCAGTACCATGCTCAACTGATGCAGATGTCGACTCTGGAGAAGATGACTGATGGTGCTCTTTGCCTAGACATTTTGGACTACGTATAGTGCAGCTATGCGAATGATTTAGACACATTTTGCTTAATTTCGGGTCGTTCGACATTTTTTTTTTTTTTTGCCAAACGATTGGGGGGGGGGGGGGGGCACGTGCCCCCCCCCGTACCCCCCGTAGCTACGCCACTAGAGGTTACAATGATACAAGGGATATTATTCTAGACACTCCCCTTCAAATGTGTCTCATATTATGATTGTATCTCAGAGTTGAATGGGGACCTGGGAATGGTGGAGGGGGGCGGGGGGTATGATCGTGCGATCAAGGGACGTTCCCGAGATCTGGAATCCCCTGGAATCATTCGAAGTCGCACAAAATCCCCGGCAAACTCCAGACAAGTCCGGGAAACAAGTTTGGAGAAAAAGATACCCTAAACGCGTATTTGTTTAACTCCACAAACATACCCTTTTTTTCAGATTTTGGCCTTTTTGACACCCTAAACGCGTCACGCGCGTGACGCGCCATGATCGGCAAAAAGTACCCTTTTTACGCGTTTTTTTGGTCGCGCGTGTGTACAGCAATATAGTTGAGTGGCCCCCCGGGATCAACAATGACGCGTACTTCATGTATGTTGATCATGTTGATACTCTTTTGATTCAAAACAATATACTATACTACAAGGACATTATGTTGACGATTTGAATTATTATTTGCTACATCGGTATACCATTGATAAATATTCGATTCTCGTTTATATATTAGGTAATTCAATTCCATTTTTGCCGGGGTTTATTGTTATTTCAAAAGGCTGAAATATTGCTCAAGCATAACCATAGTTATCACAACCAAATATTCCTTCCCATGTATTGTACAGATCACTGATTTGGATCTGAAGCTGATTTCTAGACTCACACTATTCCCTGTTTTGTTCGAGACAATGATAATATGATTGATTTGTATTTTTTGTTTTATGAATCTCAAACTGATCGGCAGCAAGGCTCAAAAGTCCAGTGTAGAACTATAACCATTCATTGGATAGAGTGAGGTGATAATCATATCAAGCACCGTCACTTACAATATAAATTTCTGCAAATCGAAAGCACCATTACTCTATACGAGGAACCCATTATATATTTTTTTGTTTTTGTGCACCCATTAAAGGGATAGTTGAGTTCTGGTAAGGAGAGTACAGTTTTGGTGAAACTGAATTTTAGTAACCAAAACCTGCATCATTACATTGCAAACTAATGGTTATAACTAGAAAGGAACACAAAATTACAAATGACGCAGTAAAGATCATGTTATCATTCAAAAAGAGCCGTTAAAACGTAAGAGGGCGCTCTCTAAACACTCATCGGTTTCAACCATTTTGAATAAAATATTGTGCACGTGATGCTTTGTTGAAATAGTGATTAGATAGAGAAATAACCAACAACTATTTAAATACCTATTTTGTAACTTTTTGAAAAGAGGAAGCATTTTTTTGAATTTGTAACGGCTGGTTCAAAATTTTCTAATAAACCTGGGGCCCCAGGTTTATTACAAATTGTTATATTTATGGATATTTCATTATTATTATTTAAATATTATGCTCTTTCAAATTTTACACTCAGTTTTTCATTACCTCACACAAAAAAAAGTAGTCTAGCGCCCTCTCTACCAAAACTCAACTATCCCTTTAAGTTTGGTAGTTTTTTTATTTTCTATTTGACAATAAAAACAATCGGCTATATATAGGCTTAGCCTATATATGTGAGTTTTTTACATTGTTTTATTTTATACAACATATAGCTTGATAAAAATACAATACCATAAAATATAGTTACTTATATAAAGCGAAAATACAAGAAAGGTTGTACCTTACAAGATAATTATTTAGCCATTTTTATTGAGCGCATAACACATATATCGTGATGCGTGTCCCTATGTGTTATGATAAGGAACAGGAAGACATGGTAACAACTATTCAAGATCATTCTAGGTTTCCAACAAGAATACAAATATCATCTAAACCGAACACAAAAAGTAACTACCCCCTAAACAATTGCTTATAATTTCATAACCAAGAATCGTTTCAAGATTTCGTCATGCCAAAATGTATAAATGGTAGTTAGAAAAACAGTGTGTAAAAATAAGAGGTAACCATTAATTCATGGTTGAGTAAGCACACATGATATTTTATAGAAAATTTTCATATTTCAAAATTCGCAAAAGTAATGTTATCATTGCAGTTTATTGAGCATTGGGAAATTTCAAAATGCACTGTTTTACAATAGCAATTAATGCATTTAACCACATGTGCCATTCAACAATCAAAATGGGTGGAATATGAAACAACATTGTTTCATAAACCATAACCAATGCATTCAGTCACATGTGCTGTTTTACAACAATGTACAGGCACACGCAATGTCCTGTGACAATTGGGCCATTTTGTCTTTAATCTGTGGTCATTCAGCCATAAAGTGATGAATATCTCTGATTTCCACACAAAATGTACACATCACCTGTGGTAAGATGACATCATGAAACAATGATTGGTTATTAAATTATAAGCAGTTGTTTAGGGGGCTGGTTACTTTTTGTGTTCGGTTTATAATTAGGTCTTTAAAGCCAAATAACAGTTTTGGGAAGGTTACTGAAAACATCTATATTGGCCAAACTAATTTATCATATTGTGAATAAGTATTTAAAAAGGGCTTGTGTGGTAAAATCCGAACCTAAGCATCGTTAAATGCAGAAATAACGAAGAAATCCAATGGCGCCCGTTAAATTTATAAATCCACCGCTCGTTCGCCCCTGTCCGCGCCGCTAGCGCTGGGCTGGAGATATCGACATGGCCGCATACCGAATATCACATGGCCCCGCGTGGTCTTTTGCACGTAGCGAATGCGCGATTCCGCATTGGCGATATCGATTTGCGGCAAATCAGTTCATAATTTTGCAAATATATCAATTAGTAGGCGGTTTCCTGGCCAAATTTGTATTATCCCTTATTATTAAAATTATATTCTTTCACATGGTTGGTAACAAGAGCGTACATTTCATTTTTTGTGTTTGTGGGTGTTTCCCACTTCTGTCTAAAAAAGACTGGGTGGGGCTGATTTATAGCCCACCCCCCTCTCCTCTATTTTCGCGATTACTTCGCAATGCTTACATATTTCAAGGTGCCACTTCATGAATTTTATCCTTAGAGTCTTGCGCATCTTTTGATAACAAATTTGCGCACACCAGGTCAACGGTCAAGGTGTTATGTAACATTTTACGATCACGTGTCACTGAAAATTCGTTTTTTTGTTAGTTCTTTCATTATAACATACAGAGTTTTTAGATGCACCTTTTATGTTGCACATTTATTCCCATCTGTTCACAATGTACTGTTAGTATTCCCATTTGGCATGGTGATACAACTTATTGCATTCTCATTTACATAAAACAATACAATATATAAAGAATAATACAAAGAAAAACAAAGAAAAAACTAAGAAAAACAAAGAAAAACATAGAAACGGTAAAACTAAATCAATTTTCAATGATTATCCTGTTGTTATCTTACATATGTCAACACTTATGGAATAGATTTTGAAAGTGGGCATTACTTCTCCTAGTTCCATTGACAACATACAAAACAATAACATACATACAAAATATAATTTTTGCATAATTAATTAGCTCTTATTAGCATATTCTAATAGAACAATTGCAATATTGTAGATCTCATGGACATCCATCACTATGCCAAATTTGGACTCGATCAGAGTTTCGGTTGCCGAGATCTTAGGGGTGGGGGGGGGGGGGGGGGGGGGGGGGGGAGACCCTTTAAGCCCCCCCCCCCCCCCCCCAGTTTTTTAAGGGTTAAAAATACGCCAGTCACTTAGCAATAAAATCAATGTTTTTTTGTAATGTTCCGTTAGATTATTATAAGATTGGGGCAGCATTTAAAAGCAAAGCTACGTTCATGATATGACCTATAGTTGAAACTGTGGATAATCTGCAACAGATATATTGTTATAGAAGGCCATGTGTTTTGAACTGGCCAGTAAGCGTTACACTGAGGGGTTTTCAAGAGATCATGACAAATGTTATTAAAGTCAAATATTGTTATTAATTTACATACAAGACCCATGAAGGTATACATTTTGGAAAGGATATGGTACCAGGATTCCATTTGTGCTGTTTTAAAAACAACTGTACAGGGTGTGTAAAAAAAATGGACTAAGATATGACGAAAATGAGACGAAAAAAGTACCATTAAAAAATCGCCGCTGGAGAAAAATCTTATCCACCTAGTGAAATGTTTTATGCATAATTCAATTAACCGTGATTGCACCTTTCGTTTGCTATATAATTTGCTATGTTCATATAGGATAATGTAATTTTGTGCAATCATATTTTGTACAATATTTAGGTATGCACAATACAAGAGATCATGACAAAATGTACTCCAAGTCAAAGTATCTTTATCCAAACGCATGAAAACATTATTAGAAATGATATTGGATGAGGAATCTACTAATATGATGTCAATTTAAAACAACACTATAAGGTGTGTCAACAAATATATGTCAAAATATAACGAAAGGCGAGAAAAGGTTAGATGAGAACAAATTTTCTACTGTATAATGTTAACGTATGTTTGAGTATCCTTAATTACAACTCATACTAGTTTATTATGTGCTTATATAGATTCGGATTTTATATGTGGTCAAGTGATGATGCAATTAAACTTGTCACTTCTGGTAAACTGTTTCTGGGAAATGCCTTTCAGATCTATGCTGGCTTTCTCTCAAATGTATGCTCCCCTCCTCCTCCACCACCATGCAAAATCGCATAGCCAATCATTTAATCTTGTTTTTTATGTAGGATAAATCTTTCAAATTGAATCTCAATGGGATCTTTAAGTGGGCACTTGACCTAATTAATTGCATGACCAACTCACAAAAGGCAAAAGAAGTCTTTTGTGTGATTCTACATGCACATGAATACATGGTATGTGTTCAGTACACGAGTCATGCTATTATGCTCCCAACTCTATGCTCCCTCATCTTATGCTCATTGCTTTCTACATAGATTTATATTATGTTCTCAAATTTTTGTTCATAATGTTTTAATTTTGCAATCACTTTCTTACCAACTCTTCATGGCGGTGACTGACGCAGAATGATACTGTGCATTATACATCCGATGAAAGTCCCGTGAACCGATCCTGATGCACACTCCTCTCCTGGTGTTAATCTACTCCCAGTGTAAACATGAACATCACTGATGCAAAATCCTCTCCTGGTGTTAATCTTCTCCCAGTGTAAACATGAACATCACTGATGCAAAATCCTCTCCTGGTGTTAATCTTCTCCCAGTGTAAACATGAACATCACTGATGCACAATCCTCTCCTGGTGTTAATCTACTCCCAGTGTAAACATGAACATCACTGATGCAAAATCCTCTCCTGGTGTTAATCTTCTCCCAGTGTAAACATGAACATCACTGATGCAAAATCCTCTCCTGGTGTTAATCTTCTCCCAGTGTAAACATGAACATCACTGATGCACAATCCTCTCCTGGTGTTAATCTTCTCCCAGTGTAAACATGAACAACAATAACGAACCGATACTGATGCACACTCCTCACCTGGTGTTAATCTTCTCCTAGTGTAAACATGAACATCACTGATGCACAATCCTCTCCTGGGGTTAATCTTCTCCCAGTGTAAACATGAACAACAATAACGAACCGATACTGATGCACACTCCTCACCTGGTGTTAATCTACTCCCAGTGTAAACATGAACATCACTGATGCACAATCCTCTCCTGGTGTTAATCTTCTCCCAGTTTAAACATGAACATCAATAACGAACCGATACTGATGCACACTCCTCTCCTGGTGTTGTTAATCTACCCCCAGTGTAAACATGAACATCACTAGCGAACCGATACTGATGCACACTCCTCTCTTGGTGTTAATCTATCCCCCAGTGTAAACATGAACATCACTAGCGAACCGATACTGATGCACACTCCTCTCCTGGTGTTAATCTATCCCCCAGTGTAAACATGAACATCACTAGCGAACCGATACTGATGCAATATACTCCCCTGGTGTTAATCTACTCCCAGTGTAAACATGAACATCACTAGCGAACCGATACTGATGCAATATACTCCCCTGGTGTTAATCTACTCCCAGTGTAAACATGAACATCACCAGCGAACCGATACTGATGCAATATACTCCCCTGGTGTTAATCTACTCCCAGTGTAAACATGAACATCACTAGCGAACCGATACTGATGCACACTCCTCTCCTGGTGTTAATCTATCCCCCAGTGTAAACATGAACATCACTAGCGAACCGATACTGATGCAATATACTCCCCTGGTGTTAATCTACTCCCAGTGTAAACATGAACATCACTAGCGAACCGATACTGATGCACACTCCTCTCCTGGTGTTAATCTACTCCCAGTGTAAACGTGAACATCACTAGCGAACCGATACTGATGCACACTCCTCTCCTGGTGTTAATCTACTCCCAGTGTAAACGTGAACATCACTAGCGAACCGATACTGATGCACACTCCTCTCCTGGTGTTAATCTACTCCCAGTGTAAACATGAAAATCACTAGCGAACCGATACTGATGCACACTCCTCTCCTGGTGTTAATCTACTCCCAGTGTAAACATGAACATCACTAGCGAACCGATACTGATGCACACTCCTCTCCTGGTGTTAATCTACTCCCAGTGTAAACATGATCATCACTAACGCAGTGGAAAACGAACAAGGCCATCCACACACCACTTTATACAGCTTTCCCTATTGGCACAACCCATCTCTCTCACTGGTTTATTGTAGATCAAAGTAAATTTCATTTATTAAATATCAAGCCTGATTTGTAAGGGTATACCCGTCGATCGTATCAGATTCTCAGGGGCGGATCTAGCTTTTTGCTAAGGGGGGGGGGGGGGGGGGGGGGGGGTTGACCCAATGACGATGCGGATACTGTGTGGGTCTGGACACATGATGGCGTTTTTCTATGCACATCACATTTTCACTTGGCAGCCCAAGGGGGGGGGGGGGGGGGGTTAAACCCCCTAACCCCCCCCCCCCCGTAGATCCGCCACTGTTTCTGTATTACTTTCTTTAAGTTTCATATAAATGAACAAAAGTTGAGATCAACCAGTTAATTATTGTTAGCCCATTATTAATATTTGTGAATAAATACATACATAAGTAAATACATTATAGATACAAAACAAAATTAAATAAGGTGTGTTAGGTAACGCACGCGATCGAGTACATCTTTTGCGACAACATAATGCTCCTCCAACAATTAAGTCCTCCAGCGACAACAGCTCCAATGAAAATTTTCTCCGTCTTACATTTGATTCTGATAACGCTAATTCGTTAGCTAATGATTCATTTGATAATTTGCCACTGGGGCATTACTTTGTGAAAGAAATGTAATAAATACTAGGGGTTGCTGCACCACAAATTGTCGTCCCTGCACAAATTGTCGTCGGCGACAATTTGTGCAGGGAGCTGACACCACAAATTATCGCCAGCTATCGAAGCACATTATTCCTGTTCAAAGTCATGAATGACATAAATTTGGGGTTAAATGGTCATTCTTGACATACGCATGTACATACCAAAACATGAATTATCCATGAACACAAACCAACATACATGTATAAGGTCATGTAGAGGTTTGTGTGTATATAGTGTGTATGTGTGTGTGTGTGTGTGTGTGGGTGTGTGTGTGTGTGTGTGTGTGTGGGTGTGTGTGCGTGTGTGTGTGTGTGCGTGTGTGTGTGTGTGTGTGTGTGTGTGTGTGTGTGTGTGTGTGTGTGTGTGTGTGTGTGTGTGTGTGTGTGTGTGTGTGTGTGTGTGTGTGTGTGCGTGCGTGTGCACGCGTGGTAGGTGGGTGTGTGTGGTGTGAGTGTGTGTGGAGGAAGGATTGGTGCGTGTGTGTGTGATGGATGTGTGTGTGTGTGTGTGTGTGTATGTGTGTGTATGTGTTTTTTTTCTTTTTTTCTTTTTTTAAATCTTAAAAACAACAGCGGCTCTTGCGCTCTTGGGCCCAAGATTCTCCTTCATGTCCCACAGTTATTATTTTTGTTGTTTTTCTACCTTGTTTACCGCGGTAATTTATATAAGCTAAAGTCCAAAAGCTTGCACCCCGTCCGATATTTTGCAACATTTTTTCTTTGATATGGCTCCATACTGAGGTTAATTTCATATAAGCTTGGTGCACCAATAGGGTTGCCCACCGCTAGTATGATCCCCGGGGAGTAGAGGATGACTGTGTACAAGGTAATTGTTAAATGCGCGGGTCTGACGCTTAGAGGCTATTAGGCGCGATATAAATACGAACTACTATTATTATCAATTATGATGAAAAAATTATTGTTATTATTAGCATTATTACTATTATTATAATAATAAGTATTATTAGTAGTAGTAGTAGTATCATTATTATTCCATAATTTGTGCATCAAGACCATATCAATATAAGAGCAGATAGATATTAACGCTCATCCTTGAATTGCGGAACATTTTGTGAGTGTTTATATTGTATAGCTGAAGTGAGTTTGTATAACGCGGTGATGTAATTACAGACTTTGACACTATCCGCCTTTCATATGCTCACGTGACCAAATCGCAAGCTGCTGCAGGTCGTCGCAAGCCCATGTGACTACTCCATTACAAGAACATCCCTCCACAAACATTTTTTGTTTGGTTTATGTTTAATCCTCCAAATAAACGGAACAAAAAAAAACATCAATAACAATTTCGTGAACACAAATATGCATCATATAGGCCTACATGGATGTTCCATTACAGAAAGGAAATTACATAACAATTTACATCACATAATTATGAGCTACGTACGAATATTGAGAATTGGAGGTTTTAACCTACGATAAAAAAGACAAAAGAACAAAAGAAGCACACACACACACACACACGCACAGGAATAATGTGCTTCGATAGGTGGTGTCAGCTCCCTGCACAAATTGTCGCCGACGACAATTTGTGCAGGGACGACAATTTGTGGTGCAACAGGGGTCAACAAACTAGTATACAGCATGTATCTAGAGAGGGCGACATTTCCAACGACTTAAGTATCCAGACAGAGTGCGTGAAATTCTGAAGTCAAAATATTCCTTTCTTTCGTATCCCAAAATTAAAAAAATAATATAGATTATCATCAAGACAAGCCTATATAGCGGTAAGCGCCAACAACGTATTCGAAATATAATTAAAATGGTGTAAAGCTCATAAAGAAAGGACAATATTAAAGGGATCTAGTAACTTTGTTGACATGTGCAAAAAGTGATGAATAGTTGATGCAATGTATATTATTGTTATCTCATATGTCCACAGGGTATTGTGTGAACATTTCAAGTCAAATGGACATTGCATGGCCAAGCAATGAGCGAAAATGCAAAGTGATATTCAATAACTCACTGCACTCACTTTGTACACAGAAGAAAAACTCGCCCGGAGTTTTTCTTATCTGAATACTTCGATCGTACATATCTTTGTAACGAAAGGGAAATTTGAAAAACCGAAACCTGTCCCATGATTTTATTGTTAATACGAATACAACAAGGTATGAGGGAACCGCTAGAATGAACAAATTATTTTGAGGATTTGGCAATGTTACTAAGTCCCTTTAATCGCAGCTGTCGGAGAGCCACGGGATGGCAACGTATTCGCCACATGAGACCCTCGTAGAGTGGGAATTATGTGAAGGGGCAGAATGATGGAGTAATATCAGAGCATTCGGGTACTGGAAGACTTGGCTAAGTGACCATACTGGGTATAGGCCTACGTGCTTCTTGCGGGAAGACCGAGTTGAAATATTTAATATTGAAAATTCCGCCTCGACATGGCTTCTGATACAGTGAAAAGAGTTACCGAGTGTCTGACGACGTTAGTTCGTGACTATTTCGTAGCTATTCGTGGGTCTTCCGTGGCTTTGCGAGACCCGCGTTCTATACGGGGTGTTTACGGCACCGTAAAATATCTGCTTTTTGTGGTTATACGGCACGGCTTTACGGGTATAATCCATAATGTGACTGGGACATAAGGAAATTACATGCTGTGGCACAGTCTTACATGACTGCACTTCCGAGGACAACTTTTAACCTCAGTCTATCGCTACATGTCCTCAGAAGTCATTATTTATTACATTCGTTAACATTAGTAAAGCTTTTACACACTAGAATACACGCACAAACTAATACACACATATTCACGCACAAACGATTAAATACATACACACACTCATACACTCACACAAACACACACGCACACGCATGAACAGACGCACATACACACTAAAACCCCTTTTTAATTGGAGAACGTGTTTTCTACCTCGCTTTTACCCGAGTGATATTTCCATAAAAACAGTAGGAGGTCATTGTCGTAAAACACGCAGTGAGAGGTTGTGCAGCATTTTTAATCAAAATTGTTTCTCCGAGTCACACGGGTAGGTTACTATAGCAACCGCATCTCTCTCATCATGCGACCAGCTGGCGTGACATGTGCTAATCGGCGCGCGCTGGTATACGTTAGCGCGGGAAATTTTGACGGTCAATTCATATCGGGTATATACAACAGGCAATCG